>QGMK01000180.1:0-36689 GCA_007825345.1 Lachnellula suecica | reverse complement strand
GTGCTGCATCCCGCCTTGTGCGCCCGCCCATCCTCACCTTACCCTTGTCCTCGCACCTATTCAACCCCTCCAACCTCCGCCTCGACTCCAGATTCCTCATTCATCCGGGCTACACCACACTTTAACAACCCACGACTGCCTCGTCACACTTGGCAGGCCCTTTTGCTACACAAGAAAAAACACTCCACCTTCAGTAGCACATAGTACATTTCGGCCTTCATCCCATCTATGACATCGGATCTTGCAGACGAGGTGTACCGGCACGAGTAGGACAGCGCAATGCTGCAAAATCCTCCAACTTTCCCCCAGGACAATTCGACCCCGCCTTCTGACAACGGCACATACAACGGGCATGGCGTCACGCCTTCTACGGACCCAAACTCATACAACTACGTGGGACTCTCTGCCGCTCCTGAACCAAACAACTTTGCGCCAACTCTAATAAGCACCATGGGCCTGGATAGCCGGGACGAGCGGGGAGATGTCGTAGATCATGTCGACCCCTATGAGTCTACCGACGAAGATCAAGACATGTCCGATGGAGGTGCGGAATTGACAATGACTCTTTCCCATGCAGAGGCATTGAATGCTGAGTTGGATTTGCTAGACGTAGAACTCATGGGCCCCGAGAACCTGCAAAATATGCATATGGAGCACTACCACTCCGCGGAGAACGAGAACATGTTCTTCTATTCAGATTCATTTCCTCCCTCGGAGCCCTATTCACATCACGCCGAAGACGTCCAGGAAGGTGAACCCCTCCCAACTCCCGACTTACCAACGACAATGTCAGAAGTCTCTCAACACCTGCAGCATATACAGGATGGGCAAGAGCATCTTGAGTTAGAAATGGCCGAAGAAGAACATGGCGCATTCATAAACAACAGTACACATCCCTTTCTCTTGCCTTTCATACCCCACGTTGATTTGATTAATGGTCCTGCTGGATCGCAGCCATTTCCCGATCATATATCATTGGCAGATATCTCCTCAATGCCAGGCTCACCGGAGGTTCTGCAATCACCAGTTGCGTTGAGTAATGCAAATACCGCACCTCCAGCAGCAGCAAATGGCTTGGTGCCACCTCAGGGCACCATAGGCGGATCTCATATGTTCTTCATGGATGTTCAATGGGACGAGGAGTCTAATGCTGACTTAGATAATGAAGTGGGAGATCAACACAATTTGAGCCTCGGAGAATTTCTCTACAGCTGGGCTATGTCTGCCGTCCGGGCTGACGAACCGAAGAAGCGAAGTCGAGGTCCAAATGTGACTGCAGTTCATCGGCAAAGATTCGTCGAGCAACTTGAACCTATGCGCCGGTTTGATCTACAAGGCGAGCAGTGCGACATCCAAAGGATCGATTGGTCCGATCTTGGGGTTACTAGACTCGAAGCGAGACAAATGCGGCGACAGACCTATATCAACTACACCAATGTTAGGCTGGCCTACCAGTGGCATGTGAGTAACTCTTCAATTCTGATATTTGAAATATGCTGACTGAAAATATCTAGCCACGACTAAATGGTGCCAAGTTACCCGACCACGAGAATTACTTCAGGTTTCGGCGAATGGATTTCGACCATAATGTCCACCTGACGCATTTCCAGCTGAGAAACCTTATGTCCTGTGTGTCCAAAGACCACATCTTCTATGCTGGTAAATCGAAGATACTTCAATGGAATCCTTCCAGCGGCAGGAGCACTCCGCCTTCTGTCGTGATGAACCTCGAATCGCCCAGTGTTCAGCCATTCCATGCCAATGCCTTTCAAGGAGGCACCCAGATATCGACTCTGGCAGCTGGACAAGACATTCTCATTGCTGGAGGATTTTGTGGAGAGTATTCCATGGTTAATTTAAGGTCGCACAAGGATACCAAGCATACCGAAGGTCTCCTCACCGATGAAGTCAACAGCATTACGAATCATATTCAAGTTCATTCATCGCGCAGTACTTCCCTTCCAGTAGCCGCTTTCGCGTCAAATGATATGGGCTTCCGGATTCTCGATGTCAATACAAACAAATTCATCGCAGAGCATAAATACGACCATGCAATAAATTGCAGCGCCATCTCGCCAGATCAGCGCCTTCGAGTTCTCGTTGGTGACACCAGACAAGTCATGATCTGCCATTCAGACACTGGCGAGGTTCTGCAAAGCTTAGAAGGACATCGCGACTTTGGATTTGCTTGCGACTGGGCAGATGATGGCTGGACTGTCGCCACTGGAAACCAAGATATGCAGATCAAGATCTGGGACGCCAGAAAGTGGACCTCGGGCTCCGGGGTTGCTCAACCCGTTGCCACTATTTCGGCGGAGATGGGAGGCGCCAGAAAGCTCCAGTTTTCGCCTGTTGGGTCGGGAAAGAGAGTTCTTGTTGCGGCGGAGCCAGCGGATTTTGTCAATGTGATTGATGCGCAAACCTTCGAAAGCAAGCAAACGTTGAGCTTCTTCGGCGAAATCGGCGGAGTAAACTTCGCCAACGACGGTCAGGATCTAATTGTTGCCAACTGTGATAGCACTCGGGGAGGCATAATGCAATACGAACGTTGCGATCTTGCTGGCCATGGACGCCACGGGCTGGATAACTTGCGGAACATGTCCAACAGGCACCGTCGAAGACAGAGCGGTTATGACTGGATGTCTGACGACGAAGATGTGGTCAGCCATCCGAAGTCAAGGGGGACAGTAGCTCATCGAGAGAGAAAGGTGGCAAACCTCGGTGTTACGATTGGCCACTTCTAGACGCAGAGAGCATTGTACAGTTCGCTCCTGAAAGTCTGAGATGGTGTGAGACTTTCTTTTGTCAGCATAATGATACACCGGCCGGCGCTTTATTTTCCTTCTCGATGATACCACGGCTTTTACGGATGGGACGGGACGGGATGGACGGGTGGAAGGGAGTCCCGGCATGGCATGGAACGGGGGTAGCCTTTCTGATATGAGAGGCGGCTCACCTCTGTTTTACTTCTCCTCTTTTATAATCATCGCGCGCGCGTGTGCGCGGAGCATTTACCGGCGTCGTTTGTGCCCGCTGTATTCATTCTGCTTCAAGTGTTTATTTTACATTTTCCTACGGTAGCACCGGGGATTCCTGCATTATAGCATCGCTCACACATTGCATGGACCTGGATAACCGGTTTTCGACTCTCAATAGGGGCGGTAGATGTATTTAGGGCGGAGGTGCAGGATGTGTTGGGGGCGGTAGACTGACTTTTATGTCTGTAGTAGGGAATACTTAGGGGTGGGGTGGAAGGGACTGGGGGCTGGAGTGATCATAGTACATAGTCGTAAATGAATCAAAAGCGTTCACCTTCACTTGCATGCTTTGTCAAGTGGAGCTGCGTGGTCTTTCCGTGGATGCAAGTTTTGATGCCCATGTTTGCTGCTTCCACTTCATTCGTGTCACTGTTGTTTCTTCTAAAGTGTTTTGCAAATCAAACATCAAATTGGGTTGGTTATGCCTGCTTGCATCGCTTTACCGACCTTGTCTGCCGCGCCTCGATAATCTGGTCAATCCATTCTCTGCTTCCGCATCGTTCAAACCGCTCTTCCCCCAACGTGTGTTGCAAATTTCTCCCCACACTGCTTCCCCTTACTAAGCACACTTACGAATCTAACATAGACTCTCCCTTCTGCCCCTCTTCAGAAGTTCCGAGCGTGGTATTGGCAACGCCATTCATTCAACGGTGTATTCTAGTGCCCGCCTGAACGAGGTAGAAAAAATTGAGCTGAGCTGCGTCCAAGCATAGCGGACCTCCGCGCCTCCCTTCAGACAAGCGTTTGGTCCTTTTCCACTTGCAAGCCTCAACCCCCCGTCCTAGCCCCACACTCTCACAACTGCTCACTCAAATCTACATCAGACGAAACCAACCTTTCAATAAAGACAAAAGTGGGACGGTAATAAACACCAGATTCATATCAGACGAAAAACAGCTTCTCGATCGGACCAGTTGGTAGGTAATAAACACTAGAAGTTATTATACTATACGTACATGGAGCAATTGCATGCAGCCACATAATCACACACATCCCACGTCAAAAAAATCAAGCTCTCGCTTCCAAAATCTAATCTTGTCTGTCTCTGTCCACTCCATATTGCGGGTTCTTTCTACTACACATGCCATGCCATTTCAATATCGTCCATAGCTTGCTTGCTTCCTCGCTTCATTTCAAAAATCCAAATACCGTAAATTCCTCCGCCAGTTAAGCCCTGCAGATTGCCTCCCTTTTTTCTGTTTCTGTATTTACATTGAGAATAAGAAAAATGCAAATCGGTATGTGATAGCGGCTAATTGGTGATCGTGGGTTGGAGGATCTAGGAGGAAAAGAGGTCGAGAGCGCCCCAGCTCTGCTCGCAGCCAAAGGCGCCAGCCTCCTTCCAGAGGTCGTTGGTCATGGAGAACATGACGCTCTTGCCTCCGACGGCGTCTGCGATGCCCTTGACGGCGGTCGCCTGCTCGCTCTTACCGGGGCACGCCTTTCCGTTGCACGTACCGGCGGTGGGCCAGCCGGTCTCCAAGTTGACGCCGGTCTTGCCGGGGCAGAGGCCGTCGACGATCTTGAGCTGGGAGGCGGTGAAGGAGCCCGCGTCTTCGGCGGACACGTCTGCGTTGAAGAAGGGGTGGATGTTAGCGCCTACAACGTCGACGGAGTCGCAGAGGGCGCCGGAGTTGGCTTGCCAGACGTTCAGGGGCTCGGTGGTTGTGCAGGGGCCGGTGTAGCCGGCGCCGCTGAACTTGCTCTTGCACTCGGTGATGAAGCTAGCGAGTTCGGAGGCGGAACAGTAGCCGTTGAAGACAGCCTCGTTTCCGATGACCATGAGGTCGACCATGTCCCATTTGCCCCAGTTCATGATGTCGGTAACTTGCTCGGCGGCTCCTGAAATACCGGTATTGCTAATAAAGATACCAAGGATCAACTTCATGCCGGCAATCTCGCAAGCAGTGCTGACAGCGGTAAGTCCTCCGCAGTCGGTGCTGTAGAGACGGACAGCCTTGAATCCAGCAGCGGCGATCATGGCAACGTCAATGGCGATCTCGGGTGTGGACTTGCATCCTCCGTTGTCAGAGTAAGGGGAGTAAGTCATACCCCATTGCGTTCCAGAGTTTCCGAGACCTCCAGAGCTGGGAGTGGAAGTGGAGGAGCTCTGGGGTGCAGAGCTGGATGAAGATGGCGCAACATAAACAGCGGATGAAGATGGTGCAACATAAACAGAAGATGAAGATGGAGCCACGTAAACCGAGGTTGGCTTAGGTGCAACGTAGACGGAGGTTGATGATGGGAGGGGTGCCTCGGAGGTGAATGGGCAGAAAATGACATAGTCGGTCTCAGTGATGGTGGTCACAACCTCGGGTTGGGTGTAAGTGCCTGGAGCGTACGAAGCTGGGGTTGGGTAGACGCAGACGGTGTCGGTGGTGACGGTCGTGGTCAAAGGAGCAATCGTGTAGGTACCGGCTGAGGGGCATACATAGGTCGTTGTCTCGATGACGCTAGTAGTAACAGTTCCAGAGGTCGAAACGGTCGCGTAGGGGCAGACGACGGTGGTCGAGGTCTCGACAACGGTAGTAACTCCTCCAATAGTGTGAGTTCCAGATGGGACCTTGGTAGACGTAGGAGCGCAGACGGTGGTGGACTCGGTCAAGGTAACGGTCGTAGCTGGGATGGTGTACGTGCCTGGGGTTGGGCAGGTGGTTGCCATCGGCGTGGGGACAACTGGGGAGAGATAGCTGGTCGAGACATAGACGGAGGCGGAGCTTGAGCTTGAAGAAGAGCTGAAGCTCGAGGAAGAGCTTGACGACGAGCTGGAGCTTGACAAGCTTGAGCTCGAAGTTGAGGGGCTTGGAGTAGGCGTAGGCGTCTCGGAAGTTGACGCTGGAGGAGGGGCAGCCATGGCCGAGGTGGTGGGAGCAGAGTTTATGACTAGACGGTATATCAGCAAAATGCTCTACATCTCTTTTCCAATAGCATCTTCAACGTACGGGTTGCCTCTCCGTAGATCGTGGTGTAGATAGTGGTGCAACCGCACGTGGCATTGGCCGGGGGCGCAGAAGCTCCCGTTACCAGATGTCTGCCAACGTGGAAGGCCTCATGGGCATGACGGCGCGCCGCATGGCCTCGTCCAGCACTGACACCGGTAGCAATAGCAGCCGCGGCCACAGCAAAAACTCCAGCCTTCATGATTGCGTTGCGCTTGAAGATTAACGGATGGATCGATCGAGTTTGTTGTTTTGTTTATGTATTTGGATATTATTTGGCGTAAGGGTAGCGATTAACGAGTGCCCGCTGAAAGAGTGAAGCGGTGGTGTAGGTGGATGGATGAACGAAAGGACGGCGACGAGGGGTATCACGGCATCAACAACAAAAAAGAAGGAAGAGGGACGAGGACGTTGGGGATGTGGAGGCGTGTATATTCAATTGGGGGACCGGGGTCTGCGAGTAGGGGGACGGCTGTAGCGCGCTGCCAAGCGAGCCCAGGGCAAAGAGCGAGAGTGAGATCGCTGCGTCCTTATCCTCACTCCCACCCACGCTTCCTATTCGAGACGCGCAGAGAAGCTATTCCCAGAAAGAGTATCTACTTTTACGACGCAGTAACTGCACTAGGCTTCGCGCACTCCCTCTTCCATCGCTACAACCGTATTACATGTAACTAGACCTCGCTACTGGTCAATTCTAGCTCTCGGGCTTTTTGAAGAAAGGGGGGCGCAACGTCTAATTTGCGGGGTGAGCAGGGGCCTACACCTAAATAGGGCTTAAACTCACCGACCATCCCAGGGCAATTTCCCCCTCGTGTTCCAACTTCCAAAGCGGCGAATCGAAGCGCCTTGGTAGCAACACGGGAGACTCACTCACACCTGATTTACAAATGCGCTGTCCCAATGGCTTCAAAAATCACAATGGCAATTTACCTCTTCTTCGCCTTGTGACTTACTCCTCTCTCTCTCTCTCTCCTTTTCTGCACTCACGTCAACGTCAACCCGCAGGTGCCGCGCATAGCTAGTCAGGAACCACCCGCGCCCCCTGCCCAGATCAGCGCTCTCGCTCTCGCCCAAACCATCCTAGCGGCCAAGCCAAAAACGAAATTGCAGACTGCTACCCAGGGCAGTGTGCCTATTCTGGATCGTCTTGCCGCGGTTACACCGTGATTGTTTGCTCGTCGTTCTTATTTGTGCATGACAACGTGAAAGAAAGGAGAGTTTCCACAAGGTTATGGAAGGATCGTTATCTTGGCCCCGGCTCTTCCGCAGCACGAGGTGGAGGAGGCTGGGGAGCTGATCTGCGGGAAAAAGCAAATGGCGGCGTTTGTGGGGAAGGGGCGCCGTGTCAATGGTTACATCCGCGGCCGTCTTTCTTCTAGGGTAGCAGTTGAAGAACATCTCCTTTGGAGAAAAGACAATGGCGTTGTTCATGGTTAGTGCCAAGAATATATGAGCGTGGTGAGTTTGGATCGTAAAGGAGTCCCGCAAATCGTATTTCGTACTTGCCATGGCCCCGTGCAGAAAGCCGGCAACTTGGTGTTGTTCAAGCAGAGCTAAATGTCTTGTCAAGTGCACATGGATAGGGGATTTGGATCTAGATCTCAGGGGCTGCGATTAAGAAGTGCAGCTCCCGCTAATACTTAAAACTCACTCACCAAACGACAAATCACAAGCCAAGCAGGCCAAGGAAGTGAAATCCTCTAATAAAACTATGCATTAATTCAAAAGGTTTATAGACCAAAACACCTATCCTATGCGCAACACTACCACAATAAACGAATACAGACCAACGCCGTCTTCTCAAACCCCCTAAAGTGAGCCCAATTTTGATGTATCGCCGCAAGCAACCACCCAATGCGTTTATCCTATCCAATATACACATCTCATACGCCAACATCAGAGTACTCATCCTCGTACCCATGATGCTGCGCAGGGTAAGCACCGCCAGTCATCGTGCTTCCCTCTTTGCTTCCATAGCCACCCGCCCAGCTAGCACCCACCCTGAGCCTGCGCTCCTTCTCGAACTCGTCCCAACGCTTCATCGTGATCTTGGAGCTGTCAAACTCGCCCTCGTACTCGATGCCTGCTTTCTTTGTCTTCTCGCCCGCAGTCTTGCGAGTATCACCCCAGGAGAAGTCATCGAACTTCCAGAACGCGTACGTTGGAAGGACGAAATTCCAAATGGGGAGCGAGAGCAGGTAGATGAACATCCAGATGACGTACGACCAGCTGTGAGCTGTAACTACAATGAGAACAGCAGGGAGACCGAGAATGAGAGCCAGGAGTACAAGGGGAATGACTTGTACGGTGTTGACGATTGAATCAATTACTAGGTGACAGCTTAGTACATTAGAGGCCAAAGGGGCGAACGTTAACTTACCGACGTAGAAGGTGAATGCAATAGCGGCAGGAAGGACCAAAGTACCCATAAGTTCGATACCAACGACGAATTGCATACTGAAACAGAAAGTACCACACAGATCACGGACGAGAACAAGCTCCATAAGATTGTGCACCGTACTGTTGATCCATCTTCGTCTTTGAGACAGCAGGACGCTGAACTCTTCAGGCACCGTAGTCTTGCATACGGCCTGGGGAACGAAGACTTGCTTACGCTTCGGGAAGGTCCGAAGCATAAGCGTTGAGAGGTATCGATCTTCTCCGAGTAAGAGCAGGTTCTTCTTGTGCAATGTATCAACAACATTCTCAGAGTAGTGCTCGACAACATCAGGGTTTGCGAGGATAGGAACCCAGTAGTTTGCGCCTCCTTTGGGTGCTTTGATTCGGTACATGCAGAAACATCCAGGGAGACAAGTGACACCACCGAAGACCGATTCGAAGGCCTTGGCCTGGTGATGGGAGATAAAATATTCGAATACCTGAATGGCGGAGACCCAGCTAGCTTTCTTGTTGGCAATCTTCGTCTCTCCACAAAGACCCATGATCTCAGGATCCTTGACCATGGCAGAAATCATGTGCGTCAAGCTGTCGGGGAACACCTTCGTATCGGCATCAACCATGAGAACGGTCTCGTAGAAGTCGGGTGAAACGCCAGTGACCTTCCATAATCCATTGAACATTTCAAATTCCAGTTCCGTCATACGCTCGTCGAACATGACCTTTTGCAAGAAAGACATAAGAATGATTTGACTATCACGCTTGCCTCTGTTTCCGGGCTTGCTCTTTGTCGCCTCGTCAGGGGTACCGCATTTGACTACGCACAGCATTGGAACACGCTGCTGCCTTTCCAATGGGATGGTGGAGTTGAGTCCGTAATCATAATATCCGGCGTAAACCTTAGCCATATTATGTCTTTTTGATCCACTTGACACTGCAACGTAAGAAAACGCTGGGACCTCATCGGGAAGAATTGCATGATCTTTCATCATGTTCAGACATATCTCTGGTGTTGACATCGTCTCTCCGTGTCCTTTAATTATACCGTCACAAACCATGAGAATAACTTTGTGGCTATTGGGGTAGTCCGTCATGGCGATCGAGTCAAGAGTAGTCCGGATACCAAGTTCGCCTTCTGAGTATGCAGTAACAAGACAGATGGTATGGGCAAGAGGGTAGCCAAAGGGTTGCCAATCGGCAGGCGGCTGAGGCACGACGGCCTCATGAATAAATCCAGCTGGGCCAGGACCTTCATGTTCGCTTTGAGCGCCATATCCATTCGAATCTGAGCGCAAGAAGCTGCTGCGGCTGCTGTTTTGTTGTTGGAACATTGGCTTTGGGGCAATAAGCGCCGAAGTCGAAGTCTGACTAGCCATAGTAGTTGGTTGTGGACGCCCAACACGAGACAGTCTATTTTCTGCGGCGTAGGGGCTTGTGAAACGAGATGTTGTTGGCAGGAAAGTGCTGCCTCGTTTGCTCATTCTATCAGAGCCAGAGCCGACAACGGTGCTACCGACATCGCCAGGAATTCTAGGTGGCGCTCGGTAAATATCATCGGACCAATCCTCGATCTGGCGATTCCTCTTTTTAGCATCTGAAGATTGAGACGTCTTGGAAGCTGCGAACTTGCGACTGAGGAACCAATTAAACATAATTGCCAGGACGAATTTGCACACGACAACGCTCAGAATGAAGATCAGAGACACGTAGAGTACGACTTTGGAAGCAATGCAACCAACAGTCTCCGTATCAACTGTTCCAACCTTGATGATTTGTTCGAAGCATTGAGCCATTGCTTTTTCATCACTGGATGCTTGGAAAGCGTGGGTGACGTCCTTTCCATGGACCAACGCGTTCGCTGCAGTCGTGCGATCGCTCAACTCTACAAATCGTGAAGGGACCGTAACCTGTGTGCCGTTGAACCATTTCAGCAGATCCAGATCGAGTACATTTCCGGAGTAGACCATCAAGTTTCTGGAGTTGTTCTTGATATCATCCCAGTTGAAATAAACGTCGCCTGCACTTTTAAGGTTGTAGAAAGCGGTTCGAGCATCTGCAATGGTGTGACATGAGTATCCCAAATAGTACGGAATAGACTTATTGACGGGACTTGATCCATCCTGATTGAAGGTTTGGCAGGGGAAATACCACGCAAGATCATTGGCCGAATTCGTAGGCACATCTGATCCAGCTGTGAGGGTGATTAAGTCCTTGCACTTTCCGTTGACATTCTGGAACAAGAAGCTTCCATCTTGGCCAGCATGACTGGGTGTAAGATCATACAAAACATTGGCGTTGTCTGGGATCCCTTTGGCAGCTGGGTGATGCGATAGTGATAAGTCGTATGCGCTTCCGTGGAAAATTATGTACCCTCCTCCAACTTGGTTGACTCGCAGTCGAACAGATGGGGTACCGCAGACAACGGCCGTAAATCCAAAGGTTAAGAAGCCGACGAATCCCATAATAAGAAGAATGATACTGATCAAGCCCATTTTCTCTCTCCAGGCTCTTTGCTGTGCTTTTGCAGGCATGCCAAAGCATTTGAGGATAAAGTCAGGGCACCAGAAGGTGACAAATGCACAGTATACGTTCCATAAACTCGGGGGCTTGACGGCATCAAGTTGTTTTTGCCTCTCCTTTTCCTCCTTGGTCAACTTAACCGTCCTCTCTCTTCTCAACTTTTTACCACTGGAGCGTTTCTTCTCCGCAGAGCCCATATCATCAGTTCCTTCACGGCCTCGCCTGCTCTTATGCTTCATAGGTGGGGACGACTCATTGGAAGATCGTAGCCCAGAGGTCTCCGTAGCGGCAGCATCAGCCTCCAACTCTTCGAAGACCGGATCATTCCCCGTTGAAGAGGGCAACACGGACATGTTTGCGGCATGCTGTCTGTAGTGGTAATTTGGATGATCGCGGTCGATTCTGTTGCGTTCTGGACGAATGAGACTCCGCTTCCGCTGGATCTCAGGTGTTCCTGACCGGAATTGCCCTGTCAAAGGTTCTGTAGTAGGAGTAGGCGTCAGAGGAGATGGGAGAGTATCCGCGAAGGACGATTTCGAGGGACCGCGATGGTGATGCCTCGTGGGCGAGACCGGTGCCGTTGACACGGACACATACCCAGCTTCTTCATCTCGAGCTCCTCGACGTCTGGGAGAGTTGCGGTATGAGGGGTTTTGTTCTCGAACAGGAGATTGGCTCGCATCTGGCCGCTTAAGGGGCGACATGATTCTGCAGCGATGGCTCGTTAGCAACAGTTGGTGTAAAGTGCTACTAGCTCTCAAGCTTCAACTCCGCCATGCACAGTGGAAGGCTGAGAGAGTTGCACGTAATCTGGGAGATTATAGGACGTGTTTGCACAACTGGACCCTGCCTCTGCCTCGTGTTCCCAAGTCGTAGACGGGTATTTGCGTCGAAGCGAGTGTTTGCAGTTCATATGCGGAGAGTAGGATATGTGAGGGAAGGGTTGCACACGTACAATGATGTTGGCTGAAGATGCCGTCGTCAATAATGAGTGTTTGTTGTCTGTGATTGTGGTGCGACACAATGTAATCCCTGCTTCCTCAGTGCAAGCGGGGGTTGCGGTTCCTTGGTCGACCACAAACCAAAGCAGGCAGGCACGGTGGCTTGAACAGGATCCTTCGGAGCTGATAATTATTCCCGGTACTGCAATACGTATATGTGGTGAAGGCTTATCGAGCAACTGCACGAGCGAGTGAGGCAGGCTCGAGGGAGGCCCAGCGACGTATTCCTGCTTCGATGAGCTTGGTTATGTCGTAACGGGTCGAGATGAGGGTGGTGGTGGTGGCTCGACGGAAGGGGAAAGCGACAGTGTGGTTTTTGCGAGGTTTCACGTAGAGCAGGAGCGACTGAGAGGCCGTAAACAGACCGAGGAACGAGTGAGTGATGGCAGAAGTAGCCAGGAAAGAAATATACGATGCAGCAGCCGCGATGCTCACTCTTCTCCACGCTTCACATCGAGAATTGGGAGAGGAATGCAGCAAAGTTTCGCTGCATCTCACGCTTCGCCATGACTACGACTACCCCTACCCCTGGCAGCACGGGCACGGGGTGGCGGAAGATGTTTTGCTCGGTACGCGCAGATCCACAAATACGGAGCCAGATGTGGGCAAGCCTCGCATAAAGTCCTATTTTGGTTCTTCAGGCGATCCGCTTGGCATAGACATAAAAAAGCCGACGACTCTTACAGTATTTTACTCCGCCTTATGCAAAATGGTCCGCCATCCCGAGATCACGAGCACTCCACGATGTGTACCGTGTTTCCGTATAATTCTCAGCAATACTACGTTGGGAACTCGTGAGACGGCTAACAGGAGCCGGCTGGCAGAACTGTTTTCAAGTGAGTGGGAATACGAGATCTTGCTAAGTTGCGGCGTGAATCGTCTCATCGGTGGCATTATCAACTGCCTGTGAAACTATGGATGAACATCTCAATTCTCTCTTTCTAAAGCCTGTCATCTCCTAAATTCTTACTGAAAGAAATCCAAGTGCTGCAGCCTGATGACCACTTTCATTAAATAAGTTCCTGGAGTTCCAAGGAAATAAGCATTGGCAGTTTGCGGGGTGAAGATGCATCATGATCTCCAGCTTCCAAACGAACTGATCCCAAGTCGGAAGAAGGAGACTCTCTGAAACGCACGAAAGTCAATTCAGATCCGGCATTGCAGATCTTCACATCCCTGCAACGTTCTAAAATACATCTTCTATTGAGCCTCATCTTGTTGGATTCTCAGATGACGAACTTGCACCAAACGATGAGGTCAATCTTCAACTATCACACCCTTACGAGAGGCGCTGTGCGGCACGAGGTATATTTTACATTCGTATACCGGTAGTCTGCTAGTCTGCTCTCATAAGCGCCCCAAGTGCTCGGCATCGGTTAAACAAGACAATTTGGCTGTCGGAATCACTCGAAATGGTTGTAGTACATGTGGCTGAGCAAGTATTGTCTGCAGACATCTCGTATCAGACACGGATCTGCAAAATCCATTGAACTTTGTTATTCTTGCCCTCTAGAATTCTATCATCTCAGTGATCATCATCGCCAAGTCCTTCACGTCTACTCGCAGAGGTAAACTTCTTTAAAACTTCTACTGCACGCAGCATGATTTCTGGCGCGCTACGTTGAACAACACTGTTACATTGTTGCCCTCGAGACAAGTGATATGAAGTGCAGCCCTTGCACGGTATGGGCTTGTCGATATCGCTCTGTCGCGCGGCGAGCCGCCGTACCGCCAGCAATTGCCCACATTTGAGCGGCTGCCTGGAGAGGGTTTGGTCAGGGTTATAAGGCACACTCATTATCCGCTCCATTTTCTATCAGCAAGTCCACCACCAACAACCATTATCACCACCCCTATCTTAAGAGAGGTGGATTAAGAATTTTTGTAGGCGAGGCGGGGTGAACGGAGATAATGCGGGGCAGCATTTGGTATCTATCATCAACCTCTCAATACTCTCATTATCTCACATACCTCGTCGAGGGCACTTCATACTTTATACACCAATAATATCGTGAAAACCCAAAAAGAAAAATGCCCGTATATCACATAGGTACGCAGCAACTCAACAATCACACTGCAATTCCCTCCTAGAACAAATCCTAACTCCCAACCAGTCCTTTTCAAGCTGAAGCCAGGCGTCGCTGCCACGCAGATATCAGAACTAAAGACGGCAGCCACGGCAATGGTCGGCGTGATCCCAGGTTCGTATCTTTCCTTGCCAAACCTTATACTCTCATCCTAATTCCCCCCGCTTTAAAGGTCTATTAAAGCTAGATTTTGGGTCACCATTAGCCATTACAGCACATAGATCCAAAGGCTTCGATCAAGGACTGGTGGCAGTTCTTGAAAAAGCGGAAGATGTACAGGTCTATGGAGATCATCCTGCTCATCAGAAGTATGTATATCCTCTCATGTTTGATTTAAGTGATTGAGAGGGGGAATGCTAAGTGTCTGATAGGGTACATAAGTTGCGAGAGTCGATGTGTGAGGATACGTTGGCGTTTGATATGGAGTTTTGAGAAATCTTGGCAGATGGGTTGAAGGGTGGTATATTCTTGGTCAAGATCATAATACCTGGAAGGAGTGACTTAGGAACTATCTTACTATGCATGGATGTTTTACTACCCAGAATAACGGCAAATGCTTCTGTACAATGTATGCAGTCTGCTCAAATTCCGGTACCGGCTTACCCCGCGCCTGATGTAGATGTTACCCCACCATCAAAATGATGTACAACCTCCCATTCCTTCCCCACGAGGAGAACTTGTACCCCGCCAAAATGCCCTCACCCGAGAGAGCGGCAGCACCCCCACTAGTGTGCTCACCCCACCCTATCCTCCGATCACGAGAAGCTGCATGGTATCATGGGTGTATAGTAAAGAAGGAAGATATATGCAATACTAATCCAGCAACAACATGCTTGGACAACTCATCCTCGAATATCCAAATCCTTCCAACAACACCATCAGCCACTCATAACAATGCCAGGATCACAAGGTCGACTGGCGGGCAAAGTAGCTCTCGTAACAGGTACTTTAGACATAGATTCCATGGAAAGTCTAGTCACATCCACACACAAATACTAAACTCTCCTCAGGAGGAGGCTCAGGCTTCGGCGCCGCAATCAGCACCCTCTTCGCCTCCGAAGGCGCCAATGTCCTCATCGGCGACATAAACACCACCTCCGCCCTCACCCTCGCCACCAAAGACAAATACCCCACCCAAATCATCGTCCAAACCATGAACGTATCCAAACGATCCGACTGGGACGCCGCCGTTGCACTCGCAGTAAAAGAATTCGGCACCATCGATATCCTGGTCAACAACGCGGGAACGAGTTATAAGAATAAGCCTACGTTGGAGGTCACTGAAGAGGATTATGTGAAATGCTTTGATGTGAATGTGTTGAGTGTTTTTCATTCTGTTGGGGCTGTTTTCCCGATTTTTATTGAGAGGAAGGGGGGTGTGGTGGTTAATATTTCGAGTTGTGGGGCGGATAGGCCGAGGCAGGGGTTGGTGTGGTACAATGCTAGTAAAGGAGCTGTGTCGAATGTACGTCCTGAGTTCCCCTCTCACCGCAAAGAGAAAAGGGTGTTCAGATGCTTGACTTGTCAAGAGAGGAGGAAAGTTGCATTGTAAGATTACTGACTATGGTTGTAGGCGACCAAGGGACTTGCGCTGGAATATGGTCCACAACAAATCAGAGTCAACAGCATCTGCCCCCTGCTGAGCGGCACTGGATTGTAAGTCTTCAGCTCTTCCGATGTTCTCTTCTCGTCTTGTACATGATCCTAACCAAGGCACACCTCACTAGGTTCGAAAGTTTTGCAGGTGTACCGGACACCCCTGAAAATAGACAGAAATTCCTATGCAACGTTCCGCTGGGCCGCTTGACAGAGACCATTGACGTCGCAAATGCGGCCTTGTTCTTGGCTAGTGATGAGGGAAGCTTCATCACTGGTGTCAATCTGGAGGTGGATGGCGGAAGGACTATTTAAAATTCAGGGCGACAAGTGACAAGAGGGTGATCTTCAAGATCATAGGAGATGAACAAAAGGAAAATGAAGAGATTTACACCCTCAAACCATATCACCGCCGCATTATTTGAGAACAACTAGTGATGTGACAGTAATTTCCCAACTGTTAAGTGCTCTGGGAGGGTGTTAAGTCCAACTCATCCAGCACGATAGTGCATCTCGGGACTTGGGTTGAGCGACAGTAAGCCCTGAACATATACATGTATACGTAACTAAAACAGCATAATACATTGATAAAATCGAGCATGAGCATCAAGAAAAATTCCTGATAGTCCTAAAGAACTTCCCTGCAATACCCCACACTCGCAGGTCATGCAGTGCCTTCATCGCTGTCTGCTTCAACGCATCAAAGTTACGTATATCGCAGATATTGCCCACTGACTCCAATGATGCGCTTCCCCCGCAGTGCACCCAATGCTCCACACGACTCGAAATCACGTGAGAGCGCGTCCATGGTAGGTCGTCTAGCTTGATAGTTGAGGATTGCGGCACATTGGATGCAGTGTCATCCCTCTCGTGCGTCTGGAAGGGAAAGAATTTATTGAAGGCCAGAAGGAACGCGAAACCCATGAAGACTCTCATTGTTTCGCACGGAGTATTGATTGTGCATTCGCGTGCGATCCCCACTATGGATGCTGCGTGGTATGCCAATCGTCTCGTGCCAGTGGGATCGCGCCCGAAAATGTATCGGAGGTGTTCTTTGGAGCGGTTCAGTTCGCTGTTGATGAACGGAATAGTTTCCCGGCCAGAATTGCGGAATATGTAGACGACTATATCAAGCGCTTCGTTGCTGAGATGACAATAGTGCATGACCAAACACCCTATGCTGTGACGCAAGGAGGTCAGCTTAGAGTCCCAGCCGATACACATCTGATGGTGGGCTGCTCACTTCATATTGACAAGGTCTGATGTGCAGGTAGGTCGTGAGAGAGAGTCATGCAATGCAGTGAGGCTCTTCAACAATGTTGTCTTGGTCTCGTCGTGAGCTCTCCCTAATGATGGAAGTCCCAAGATGCTTGGCGTGGAGGCGTCTTCAATTTCCCTAAGATCCCAGAGCAATCTTCCTATTGCTTGTGCACACAATCTCTTAGCCCAAGCCGGGACCTGAGCCAGAGCAGGTTTCTGAGCAATAATGTCTCGTAGCAAGGGATAGAACAAAAGACCTGTTGCAGGACTGGATGCAAATGGCAACATTGAAGCCCATGCTTGAGCAGAGTGGGATTCCCAAACGCTTTCTGAGCATGGAAGCCTCGCCGGAAGCTCAGCAATGCTGAAAGCACCTCTTTTACTCGTTAGGGTGCAGAGCGTACAATCAAATTCAAAGACAGACCAGGCCATTCTTTTCTCCATCTCCTTGTCTCTCCAGCGAACCCACTTACTTTCTAGCGCAGCTGCATTCAATAGCTTCAGGTTTGTGTAATTCAGAAGGGCTGAGTCTTCATGCTCAGATTCGGGCAGAAGAACCCCCAACCCTCGTAGACTAGTGACCAAAAGTCCTCTAGATGCATCTGCGAGTTCATATAATCGACGGTTGCCAGTACCGAGCGAGTATATCTGGTGGAAGCAGGTGGCGGTAATGTAAGCGGGATTTCGAAAAGCCGTGCTGTCTGATTGACCCTGTTGCAGCACGTAAGTCATAACAAGAAGTGGTACAACGTAAGAAGGGAGGAATAATGACCTACCATCCAAAAGAGTGCTCGTTGCGTTATCTCTGCTAGCAAAGCGGAGATCTCTTCAGAGCCCTCTGCTGTTGAATAGGTCGCACCGATACAGGCTATGGCAGCCAAAAGCGCTGTTGGACATTTCTCAATTCGCCAAGTTGGCACGTGCATAACTGGCAGTACTGCCTGAAATTCCGCGAAGAACATTTTTGTGTATTGGCTTAGAAAAGCAACAGCGGGCAATGCATCCAGAGCAGGGCTGTCGTTCAGTGAAGGGATATGAGGAGCAGAAAGTATTTTGATCAAATCCATCAACGTGGACTTCTCAATGGCAGGCCGATCTCCGACAGTCTGCTCCAAGATCTGACGCAGGGGTGGGAGCTTAATCTTCCTGAATCCTTTGTTAGAAGTGTAGTCGAAAGGCCAAGTCTCATTTCCGCCTCGGTCTAGTATACCAGGCCAAGTTTCCTCTCCTTTCCCATCAACAAGGCCGGCGAGATCCATCTGTTTCTCGCGGGCGGGGTACGGGGTGTCAGAAGTATGGAGAGCCGAAACAACCGGGATCGTGGGGTCTGGCGAAAAATTTGACTGCTCCTCACTTTGGTGCATCTCAGGTAATACAAAGCTTTCGGAGGGCAGACTCTGTCGATCGGACCACTCCGTCTCGCAGCCAAGCCAGTCCATTCTCGAGGCCCGAAAATTGTTCCAATCGAATGTATCTGTATTGATAGAAGCATACTGAGTATCGAACGCTTCTGATGCCTGACAATCGCTGCTGTACTGGTATTGATAAGGTGGTGGATTGGTGGCCCTCGTAGTCCCTGCTTGATACTCGTCTGATTGAGTGTGGTTTGCAGGCGAATGATTGACGTCGCAGCTTGCCTGCGAGCGCCTGCGCTGTGCCACAAACTGTTCCTCCAATTCGCATGACGCAGCAAAATCTTCTTGGGAATCATTCGATCGAAACTGCAGGTCTTGACGCACTGGTGAATTTCCAATATCTGCCGCTACATTGGTCGAAAGTTCTGTAGGGACATTGACATCACCAAAAGTCGGCGGGTGGCATCCTGAGGGGCTATTCCACTGGTTCTCTGGATTGGCAGCAGACGCTGGCATGTTTTCAAGAGCCGCCGACGGAAGCATAGCACTGCTTCTCGTCGTCGACCACATAGTCCCGTGATCAGATACTTGGTCTTGCAGTGAAGGATTTGAAAGCGTCTCACGGCCGTTATCCGTGCTGCGAGGATCATAGATGCACTGTATATCTCTGTTAACACATGATGCGCACGACGACTCGCGAGTACATCTCAGCTTATAACGGATGCATCTTCGACATGATTTCTTCCTGCCGGCGGTTCGTTCTGTCTGAGCTGATCCGTGAACGCCGCGCTTGTGCCTCTGATAGACATCTTTCCGTGTAAATTGCTTGCCGCACAATTGACACTGGAAGATCTCTGCATTGCTCCTAGATACGATTCAGCAAGGTCCGTCCACATGCACATTCTTGAGAGCCAGCATGACCTTGGCGGGCAGACATGGCAAAAATAAAGATGGCAAACTTACGTCGAGTGAAGCAAACGATGCCTCTGGAGGTGTGCTGGCCGGGATAGTTTCTTCCCACATATATCACAAGTATAGACCTGCCGGGGCTTGGTGGAATGTGGCTGTCGCCACAGTTAGCAGTTGAGATTTGTACTCCAGAAAGAGGACTGGACCTACTGTTAAGTATGGGGGACTATCGCTCTCTTCCATATCTGCCTCTGATGAGTCCGACATTGTTGATTGGCGACGGTGAGGTGGCGC
Organism: Lachnellula suecica; assembly: GCA_007825345.1. Taxonomy (NCBI): domain Eukaryota; kingdom Fungi; phylum Ascomycota; class Leotiomycetes; order Helotiales; family Lachnaceae; genus Lachnellula; species Lachnellula suecica. The sequence goes on along the minus strand of QGMK01000180.1, from coordinate 17,293 downwards.
TGTATTGAGCTCAAGATTTCCACAGCATTTTGGTCGACCTCATCAACTCCACATTGCTGACATGGAGAGGATGCTGGAAATGCGGGGAATGAGCGGTTCCCCAGAATTGCTGGATTCTGGGGTCTGAAAGTGTGGAGAACGTGGATTCGCTCCCGTGATGGAGACGAGGAGGAGAGCTCGAGAAGAGGGTGTGAGTATAATACTACAAGACGAGTGTGGGGTGCCCAGATAGACATCAGTGGAAGTGTGGATGGAGTGGGATGGGTGTATTTGCTAGACTCAGACCCCTACCGGAGTTTGCTGTGGGGTTGAGTTGACGCGACGACACCAACTTGCACCTCTACGTCCATTATCACGACCAACAACACGATCTCGATTATGCGCGTACCAAGGCACTTAGGTAGGCTTGTACAATACGACGATCACGAGTCATGATTTTTCTCAACTACCTATTGTGCTGTGTGGCAGTTTGAATGTGAGCTGTGTTGCGAAACCTGCTAATAGTGGCCTTCCAGTGTCAAAGTCCCCGTCTTCGTGATCATGTACTCAGCGACAGCAACGTCTTTGCCCGACTCCTTTCCGAAGCCCGAATCTTTCATGCCACCGAACGGCGACTCCGCGGCAGACGCGTTGCCTTCACCATCCAGCATCAGCCTTGCATTCCTCCCTTAGTCTACAAGAAAAGGGCGTTGGAAACTCACCAGTGTTCATTCCGATCATTCCAGCTTCCAGGGTCTCCAGTAAGCGCCACGTTCGATCAACGTTCTTGGTGAAGAAATACGATGACAGACCCATCTGCCAGCCATACCGTTAGCAGTGCCCGACGATATACGACGTGGGAACATAGACATACACTTGTGTTGTTGGCAGCTTCCACAGCTTCAGCCTCCGTCTCGAAGGGGTAGAGCGCTAAGAGGGGGCCAAATGTCTCTTCCTGGGTGACCAGCATGCACGGACCAGCATCTTTGATTACTGTTGGCTCGAAGAAGTATCCATTGTTCTTGTGGACCTTCTGTCCACCAGTGAGGACCGTTGCGCCATGCTTTTGGGCGTCTTCGATCTGCCGAGAGAGCTTTTCCAGCCCAGCAGGGACGGTGAGAGGTCCCATTGTAGTTTCTTTGTCCATTCCATGACCGACTCGAAGTTTCTTAACTTTTTCGACGAGAAGCTCGGCAAATGTGGTATACACGCCCCTTTGAACATAAACACGATTGGCTGTAATACAAGCTTGACCGGCATGTCGGTACTTGAGGGCCATCAACGCTGCGGAGTGTCGTTTTAGCTGTTCGGACTTTTTATGTGAAAGTCTGAGAAACACAGATTTACGTACCGTCACAAGCTTGGTTCAAATTTGCATCGTCGAAGATAAGAAAAGGGCAATTTCCTCCGAGTTCAAGTGTGAGCTTCTTCAGACCGTCAGAACAGTGTTTGGCAATCAATTTCCCAACTCGAGTCTAAGTTGTATCGTCAGTCATAGCTCGGACATCAGTCTGTTGCAAAAGATTTCGATGCTCACCGAGCCTGTGAAGGAGACCTTCTTGATATGTTCATGCCTGCATAAAGCCTCACTCAAAGATGGCGTGTTGGCTAATGTCGTGGGAAGCACGTTGAACACCCCCTTTTGAAACCCAGCCTTTTCTGCCAAATACGCAAGTGATAAAGCGGTAAGAGGTGTCTCCGGTGATGGCTTCACGATCATGGTACAGCCAGCTGCAAGTGCAGCACTTGCTTTTCGGAGGACCATCCTGAATATGTTGTCAGCAGCGCCTCCTACCTCAACCAAACTGGTGCGGAAATGAGCAAAGAAGAGACTTACGCCATTGGGAAGTTCCACGGCACCAGAGCAGCAGCGACTCCCACTGGCTGCTTGACGGTGAAAACCCGCCTTCCGGGAGCGGCAGCTATGAAAACAGTGCCAGTGATCCTCTCCGCCTCTCCCGCGAACCAGCGTGGAAAGCTATTTGCATAATCGATCTCTCCATAGGCTTCAGCCAATGGTTTTCCCGTTTCGTAAACCAAGATCCTCGCCAAGTCTTCTTTGTTCTCTTGTATGAGCAAGTACCATTTCATGAGCAGCTCTGCCCGGACTTTGGGGTTCACGATCCGATACTTCAAAAAAGCCTCATGGGCAGCTTGCACAGCACCATCGACGTCTTCAGCTGTCATGTCTGAGCATGTCGCCCATTTCTGGTTGGATCCTGGATCTAATACGCGGATTACTAGCTGTGACACATCTCAGCAAGAGAACACAAACCATAGATATCGAATCTTTTTCCCTGTCTTGACTCTATCCATTGTCCATCGACATATGCTTTATCCCGCAGGATCGACAGATCTTTCAACTCGAGCTGCTTTCATGTTCAGTAGTAGTACTTGTACGATAAAGAGCCAAGGTGGTTGCGTATACTCACGTTGATCGACGGCGCAGCTTCTCCCATGGCGTAAATTGTTCCGCAAACAAATGTTTGTTTGAAGTTTCACTCGACTGTTCGGTCATCTCTTACGAAGCTTCAAATAATTTTCTTGATATGTATGTGTTGTATTGCACTCTCGCCTACCCCGCATATCATTCCGGTCAACGTTCAGGACGACTCTTGAGAATTTGACCCCACATCAAAGACCCCACCAAGTCAACGCAATCTCAGCAGTTGTTCCGTCTCATCCTTGGGGGCGGATGGGTGTCTGAAGATGTGCTCCATGGTCTCGGATTTCTAGACACATCATCACGGCTCCAGTCAAGCGCCAGGAATAATATTTAAAAATGGGGAATGGAAGTTGCCGACAGCCTGGTATCCAATTTCTCTCGAGAGCAGCATGCTGCCACTTTTGTAGTGTATTGGAATCTGGAAAGAAAGAGCCCAGGCCGTGCTCACTTCGGGTGAGGCTATCACAATATCATCTCGTTCTCTGACGTTACTTATTCAGTATCGAACAATCACGACGCTAACACGAAGATGCGAATTTATGCACAAAGCGTGAAGATTATACGATAGGAAGCTGCTATGATATGTGCTTATTGACCATTGTCAGAGCGATACTACTTCGCCAAAATCTTCTGCAAATGTTTCCTGATCTCGGTCCCCATTTCCTTCGTCGATGCTGAGCCACCCAAGTCCTTTGTCCTCATACCGGCATCCATTGTAGCATTCACTGCAGCTTCAATTGCCTGCGCCTCCTCTTCCATACCAAAACTGTATCGAAGCATCAAAGCAGCGCTCAGGACTGCCCCAACTGGGTTCGCGATTCCCTTCCCGGCGATGTCAGGTGCTGAACCATGGACAGGTTCATAGAATCCTTTGATGGGTTTATCGCCCCAAGCTTTGACAGGAAGATCCGCCAGACAAGCAGAGGGAAGAACTCCCAAAGTTCCAGGAATGACTCCAGCCAGATCCGAAATCAAATCTCCGAAGGTATTGTCTGCAAGAACGACTCCGTTGAATGAAGTTGGATGCATCATCATCAAAGCCGTTGCACTATCCGCCAGCTGATGCTGGATCTCGACCTGAGGAAACTCCTTCGAAATCGTCTCTTGCACAACTCGACGCCACAAACGGGACGAAGCAAGCACATTATCCTTATCGCAGCTGATCACACGCGCAACAGGAACCGCCGGCGAGAGCGCAAGATGGGCAGCCATACGAGCAACACGCTCAACCTCAGAGCGTTTATAAGACCACTCATCCGAAGCAAAATCCGGCTCCTCGACCTTCGGTCCATAAAACGCTCCTCCACAATTCTCTCTAAGCACGATGAACTTGGTTCCCTTCACAAGCTCTTCTTTCAACGGTGTCTTACCACCAGGAAAGTACTCCACGGGTCGGATGTTGGCGTAGACATCTGTCACCTCACGCAAGCGGAGAGTCGCTCCTTCGGGCCCCTCGAACCCGCGTCTTTTCCCGTCCCATTTTGGACCGCCAACTGCGCCCATTAAGATCGCGTGGCATTTTCGGCCTTCTTCCAAGACCTCTTCTGTGACGGAGACGCCGTGCGCGTCTATGGAGCAGCCGCCGAAGAGGCGGGGGAGAAATTTGAAGGTCGCGCGGGCCTTGGGGGCGGATGCTAGGATTTCGAGGACTTGTGTTGCTTCGTTTGTGACTTCTGGTCCGATGCCATCTCCGCCGAGAACAAGGATGGTGAATTCAGGCTTCGTCATCGTCATAGCTTGCTTCGAACGTGAAATCAAAAGCTTGAGATCGCAAAGGGGGTTTCGGTTGTGGAATAGGATAGAATTTGTGATTTTGGAAGATTGACAGCTATAGGGACAAGTTCTTTCTGTTTCGTAAGAAAGCTATCAAAAGAATACGTGAGATGAATATACAATCAAAATCCAAGTAGCTGTTGCGGCATCGGAGGTCTGGACTATTCCTCACTTGTGCATGACGCCGATAGCAAGTCAAGAGGCTATCCCGCGATGACGGGAAACATACATGTACTAAGATAAAGCGAGGGACAAGAGCGGGACATTTTGCGGGGAGGTGTATGCGGAGTCAAGAGCAGCTTGGGAGTTGGAGACCCCAGGAAATAACGCGGAGACAGACGGAGGAGCTTGTGGTGGGGAGCTCCGGTCCCCCTTTTCCTGCTGGAGCCGCTTAGCCCTGCGCTCGCTTACTGTGGGGAAGTCACCCACCCATGACCCGTCATGCCCAATTCTGCCTTCGATCGCTCGTGTTGCACTCTTTTGATTACTTTTTTGAGTTGTTTCCATTATTCGGTGGATATAAATACTTTTGAATTATCTTCATCAGGGTTTTATGATAAAGAATTCTGAATGTGAATTTGATTCAGCATTTATGCTATTAGGATGCTATGAATGACGACCGAACATTTATCATACTATTTGCCGATAAGGACGATATACAAGAAGCTCTTTCTTTTAATTCAAGGATAAGAAACTCTATAATGCGAAAACCCTTATCTTCTAAGAACGTATGATTAAATAACATATCTATTATTTGGGTCAGCGATGACATTCTCGTTCGGCAAAGGGTGAGAAGAGAAAAGAAGAGGGTTTAAGCTGACCGGTAAAGAGGTGACTTATCGCCCATATCAAGCAACTCCTCCTCAGTATACATCGCCCTAACCTCCTCCTCATTCATCAAATCCCTTTCCTTATTGACCCTCCCATATGCGACCCGCAAGATAACAGTACAAGTAATCGCCGCAGACACGATTCCCAAACAAAAGCCATACCCCAGCCAATAATCCGGAGCCTGCCTCTCGATAAAGATATTACTTCCAACAGCGCCTCCGAGATTCCCAAGAGAGATCAAGAGCGCCATGCCTACTGCTCTCTTCCAAGATGGAGCGAGGTTGTTGCCGAACCAGGATAGGATGCCGATGAGTGGTGGGTAGACACCTGCTGGTATGGTAAAGAGGAACGCGTAGGTAAGGCCAGGAAGACGCGGGTGCGGGATGCTAATTAGGCCGATCAGACCTACCATCGCAATGCAGAATGGTGCTACGATGAAGGGCCATCGTGTTTGGTATCTATCAGCGATGTGGGAGAAGACTAGGGTGCTGATGACACCGAGGGTGTAGATTGGAATCGCTGTGATACTGTCAGATTGTTCGTCTATAAAGAGTTTACTCCTGCTCCAAACTCACTCAGAAGCTGGGCATTGGCTGCGGTGTACCCCAATTGGTTGATGATGGTAGGAGCACTGTACGTGAAAGCGTACAAACAGACGCTATGCTATCATTCAGACCAGATCTCGTAATTGAAACGTCATGTACTTACGAGTTTCCCCAATATGCAATCATACCGAAGTACAATTTCCATTCTGTGAGAGCCGCTACCAAGTATTTCCATTTGAAGGTATCAAGTGTCCGCACCGTCCCGGCTGATGTTCCAGCATCTTGCTCGAGCCGACGATTGATGTAACCTTTCTCTCCGGTCGTGAGAAAGTTTGCACGTTGCGGGCTATCTGGTAAAGTCCACGGAAGTGTGCAAGCGATAGCAACAGTCAGTATGCCCTCGAGGATATATATCCATCTCCAACCCGACAGACCGCCTATCCCGTCCATCTTATCGATAGCGAAAGCGAGAAGTCCGGAGAAGGCTCCGGCTAGGGATGCAGCGGAGTAGAAGACTGCGAGACGGGTCTGCACTTCGAAACGACAATACCATATTGTGAGGAGATAGGTTGCTGCTGGGAAGAATCCTGACTCGCTGAAACCAAGGAGGATTCGAGTAATTAGCAAGCCATGATAGTTCTGGACGATGCCTTGGAGGGTCATTATCTGAAAGTATGTTAGTTTTTCTCCCAGCCTTCTATCATATTCATACTGTGCCCCAGGATATCATCAAGATGCAGATCCAAATGCTCGGTCGCATGAGCTTCAGAACAATGTTGCTAGGAATCTCGAAAACAGCATAAGGGAAGAAGAACACAGTCAATGCAAGATTGTATTGAGTGCCAGTTAATTCTATTCCGTGGGTTAGCTTAAGTGTATGTATATGTTTACGCAATACACACTGAGGTCTGCATTCATTCCGGCAACCTTCGCATTACCAATATTACCACGATCGAGGAAGCTAAGGACATATAATAACGTCAACATCGGCAAGAGTCGATAGTCAATCTTGCGTAAGATTCTTTTTGTTTCAGCGTCATAGTAACTGGGAAGCTAAGAACTAGTCAGTAACGTCGAGTTGATCGTGGGAAGTGACTTGGACAATACATTGGAATCGTCGAGACCAGCATGTCCCTCTTGAATCTTTTCAATGTGTTCGCTGCTTTCTTTCATATTTTCAGCAGCATCTGGATGGGATGGAGTTTCGAAGGAGCTGTTATGATGGGCACCGTTGACTGGCTTGACTGCAGCCATGTTTGTGGCACTTTTGCCGTGGCCTGACTAGGAAGAAAGGTAAAATTCAAAGTGAGAGAACATTATGAGAAGGGTAGTTTGGGCATAGACATCTACCCATAGTATGCCAGTCATCTGAAGAATTTCATCTCCTCATTTTCCAGCTTGGCGTTGAATTCAAGGGTCCTGCTTCCCCGCATTCTCTCCGGATCACCCCACAACTGCCGGGCACGCTTTGATGTTAGCGTGGGACTTCTTCACAAAGTTAAAGTACAGAACTTTAAGGATCCAATACAAAAAATTTAAAGTTTCCATTATGTTGCAACAAAGTAATGCATGATCACATGCTGTAGATCTCAGCTCTCCTAGTAACCTCGCCAGCTCACCACTTCTTCTCCCCCACTCTTCCCCACTCTCTAACAGTCTGGCTAAACCGAACTTGGTGATTTCGTTTGAATTGAATCTATTTTCGAGTAAAAAACTGTACGGTCTTTGATGCATCTCAAACCTTTACGGCAATCTTGAGTGTCGCTAGAAGTGGCCATTAGTCGCAAGCGAGTATTTTATTGGCTAATATGCAGTCATATCTTTCCCAGATCATTGGTTTGGCCACCGGATTACTTCGTGACCCAGCTCTAAGCAATAACATCGCACAAAGTGTACAGAATATCAGCTCGTTTCTGAGTCCTCTGCCCGCTAGTTACGCTGGATTGTCTGCTGTGTTGATTCGTGACAACCTTGCAGTTATTCCTGGGGATTGGAATGCTGGCAATATTAGTACGAGAGCGTCTAATTCCTTCAAATATTGAGAGAGATGCTGACAAAATACTGTACCTAGAGTCGGCATTTTATGATATTGAAACGAACGATGCTGAATTTGCAGAAGCTTTGAATCAAATTAGAGGAGCGGACTTCATTGCCTGGGACTCGTCATTTTTGGACTTCATTGGCACTGAGGCGAGTGTCGAGCGAATACTCGCTTTTCCAGATGTGCAGCACGTACATGAGGCACCGGTTTATGTACCGGAGACGAATGAACTTCTCTTCTCGGACACTTCGGCTCTAGGATGGCTTTGGGCAATAAACATAGACACCTATAAGGTACGATTTTCACAGACAGCTGTCTACTTGAATGTCCAGTACTTATATAATGATAGACTCGGAATATTACAACTGAACCACCCCTTTGGAACGTCAACGGAGGCACCTACCACAACGGCCAGGTCTACTTTCTCACCAACGGAAACTCAGCGCGGGGGGTGTACAAAGTCAATCCTATCGATGGAACGGCCACTCCAGTCGTGAACAACTATCGAGGCCGCCACCTCAACAGCCCGAACGACATTATCGTAGACTCAAAGTCCAATCTCTGGTTCACAGATCCTTGCTACGGCTGGTACAGCGCATGGCCCGCAGTCCAAACACCCGAGCTTCCAAACTCTGTATACTTCTTTAACAGCACATCAAAAGCCCTGGCCGCTGTCTCGAACGCTGTTGCACTCGTCCCTAATGGTCTTGCCTTTTCTGCTGACGAGTCGATACTATATATCTCTGATTCCAACTCCACGTCCGGTAGACCCATGGAGAATCATTCTGCAAGTCAACGAAATATTTGGGCTTTTGATGTCAAAGGGACGCAACTTAGTAATGGTAGACTGGTGTATCAGAGCGAGACTGGATGGCCTGATGGCACCAGGGTGACAAGTAATGGGTTCCTGATGATTGCTGCCATGGGAGGAGTGGATGTGGTGGATCCGGTGAATGGTCTATTGTTGGGGAAGATCAATACTGCAGGTGATATCATATTCAACGTGGAGCCTATCGCTGGTACCGGAACGTGGTTTTTGACTGGGCAGAATTATATTTACAAAGTTACGTTGAGGGAGAAGGCATTGAGCCGGAAGTAAACAGCTCCAGTTGAGGAACCATCACTCTCTAAAAGGATCTATCATTCGAGGCAGGAAACCACCCAAATTTATTGATCCAAATTAACCTATCCGTGCATGGACATTTTCTACCCCTCGATGTGGGTTGCGGCCCCATTATCTAGCTCTTTCCCTTCTGACTCTTTCGTCTTCGACTTTGCCAACACAAACTCCTTCTCTGCTCTCCATGAAAAGTTGCTCTCAGCGGCAAAGAGGAGGTCTAATTCTTCAAGATGCTTGTTTGCAGTTTCTGCGAAGTTGTTAGGAGACTAAACATTCCGTGGAGAATAGAGGTCGCGTACCAATATAGAACAGATAGATAGGAACCAACATTCCGATATTGACAAGGGCAAAGATTATGAATACCCAGAAGCCAACAGCATTGATGAGATAGGGCGTTATTTCATTTACGCAGCCCCCAGCTAAGGAGAATGCTACTGTGGCCAGGGCAACACCTTTTGCTCGGCTCGCAAGAGGGAAGATCTCTGTAGGGTATACCCAGCTAGAGAAGCAATGAATGTTAGCATTTGAAGTACTGTCAAGAAAGGTTGTAGTACTTACCAAACCGTCAACCAGGTCGCCCCATACGTGAAAGTATACATGTACAGAATAGCAGCAACGCCTGCACCAAAGCTTTCTGCCTTGGCAGGGTCAGATTTGGCATATTTCGAGACCATATGTGCCAAAATACCACCCATGATCAGCAGAAGCCCCATAACTGAGCAGCCAATCAACATAAGCCTTCGACGTCCAACTTTCTCAATGAGGTATATGGACAATGCTAGACTAGCCGTATAGCTGATAAGATTACCACCAGCTAGAAGATTTGGCTTCTGGCCTCCGTAGCCCGACAAGCTAAACATTTCTGGGGCATAACTGGTGATGAAGTCAATGCCTGTGAATTTTTGCATGACTTGAACCCCAGCTCCAAGAAGGATGCGCCTTCGAGTATGCAGTTGGTCCTTCGTGAAGAGCATGCTGGTGTATGTGTGTGATGTAGATGTGGCTTCCAGTCGAATCGCTTCGTGGATCTCTTGTAGTTCCTGCTCGATCAAAAAGGGCTGAGGATCAAGACGGCATTGTTCCAGAATCGCTCGAGCTTCATCTGCCTTGCCTATTTTTGCTAGATGACGAGGAGATTCCGGATAGAAAGGGACGACAGCAAGGATGATGACGAGGAGAACAATCTGGAGCCCTAAGGGAAAGCGCCACGCAAAGCTTGCGCTTTGTATTAAAAGGCAGCCGTATTCGATCCAGTATACCCTGCAAGATTGTCAGGTGCCAAAAAAGATTGCAAATAAGTCAAAAGGGTAACAGTGACCAGCAACACTTACGAACAAATGCCTCCAACTGCAAGCGTGAACTCAACTGCTACAAAAGCACCTCGAAGATGGTGATCCGCCAGCTCTGACGTCCAAATGGGCACAACTGTATTCAGATGACCACAGCCTACGCCTCCAATAATTCGAGCGAAACACATCCATGTGAAGTTCTGGGCTGAAGCTTGGAGAGCAGCTCCAACAATAGCCCATATGCAACCAACCTGTATCGTCTTGAGTCGTCCAATCTTATCTGCGTAAGACCCGACTAGTATAGCACCTGCCCATCGACCAGTCAATAGATGCGCGAAAGACAGTATGCATCTTCTAAATGAACTCACCGATTCCAAAACCACCGAACCACAGACTCACAAGTCCCCCAATTGCAGCAGAATCACGATTTGATCCTCCGGCCGCTCCCATACTATTGAGATAGTCGGGATTGGTATTGACCAACGCCATGACTCCAGCATCGTACCCAAAGAACAGTATTGCACATCCTGCGAGTGCAAGGATGGCATACATCATCGGCCGACCCCTGAGTTTGATGCATCGCGAGGGCGAGTAGCCACCGGGAATGTAGGCTGCATATTTTGATTCCGCTGTCACGCACGTCAATAAGATTACCACTACGAAATATTGTGTGAAATCTACTCACGTTGGTATACATTAGGAGCGTCGGTCCTTAAGTCTGACGACTCCAAGTGTTGTGAGTAGTTCTTGATGCTCTTGATATCCTCCATTGGATGATTCTGAGCTGGACGATCAATAGAATCCAAAAGTGACTGGTGTGTTGGAAAGTGGAAATGTCCTGTCAGGGCGACCTCCTCTTCTACTGCACGATCCCATGCACCCCACAACATCGCGGATCGTGCCTTCCAAGCGGATGGCAGGAAACTGGAGAAGTGTGGGGTAATGCGGGGATATCCGGTTCCCTTGCCTGCTTATATTATGATGTGGGACGCACCAGGTCTAGAACTCGGATCTTAAACCTTTCAGAAGCATGCTCACGAATTTCTATTACTTATACGAGGAAGACAATGATAATTCAAATCTCCGAATGGCCGCGCTTCGGCAATGTCACGAAACTCAGACCAGTCCATAGGCTCCATGTCCACGAGAAACCCCAATGTGTGTACTGACACTCGCACCGCTATACCATCGCCAGTAAACGTAAAATGAGCAAAGAAGACTCGAAGCACTTGGAAGTGAGGTGTGAGTTAATAAATTGAGATCGGGGAGTTGCATGATTTTTCACCACTTGGTGGCACGGGTTTCGGGAATAGTTCTTAGACCTGGAGCTTGAAGACTAGACAAATCCAAGACGACAACATGACAGGAAAAGAAACCGGAGAAAGCCTGCACAGCTGATAGAACATCCTCCGTAGAATTCGCAAAACATCCTATCCATACTGTTCATGCACAAGAAATGCCAGAACGCTATCGCTGATTCGCAGTTCCAAAGGCCAACGCTTCCTCTCCTATGCTCTGCTCTCATGCGCACCACTCCAATGCATTTATTACCTCGACCATTTCAAACCATCATACAATAGCACTCCTAATCAGTCCATGCATCTCCGCGTTTCCAGTTCCCGTCCTCGATAACACTGGTCTTTCTGGTAGTCTTTCACCACCGCCACCCTCTTGCGGAGAACCACCGACTACACCCTCAGGTTCAAATTCCCGATTCGAGATACAATGTTACTGCCAACCGCATCGACAGCGCCGCGTGGACTGCTCAAAGATGGTCCGGTTGGAGCCACGGGTCTCGACCCGGAAGAGCTTGATTGCTGTACCGTTCCAGACTCCTACTGTGCCTTTCGCAACTTGCATCTCGGAAGTGAAAACAAAGCCCCTGGTGCCCCAAAGAAGAGACTCGTACCATCCGAGCGATAGAGGTGACCATTTGAAGTACTGTATTCGAATAGGTGAGGACTCAATGCCAGCGATTTTCGCCTGCTGAATTTTACGGAGGAGGTTGGTAGATGTGTAATCTATTGCTGCTCGTTGTTCGGCGAGGAGGGTTGAAAATTGGTCAATGAGAGTAAGAATAGTGTAGAGTAGAAGCTCGGGAGCCAAGATTCGATCCAGTCGGATATCGGCTCGAAAGAACCATTTGTGGAGAATCGACTGGTTGTGCTGTTTTGTCGCGAAAACGAAAGCATGCCAGCTAGATGTTGTTAGTTGAGAAATTGACTCCTCGATATGATCACTGACCTGGCATCTTCCCTCTCGCTTTCTCCGACATGCCTCTGAGCTATATTGGGACCGCATCGTCAATGCTCGACGATACCGATGATGCTCTTGATGGCTGCTCCGTAGGTGTTGATTCTGCTAGTGTTGGGTGGCCATTATTGTTGTTATCTTCGTCCTTATCCTCTCCAATAGCAAAAGTCCTATCCTCAGGCATATAGAGATCGCCCCTTGGGACGCTTATAACTTCACGTGCCCGTCGTATGAAAAGTATGAATCTTGAGACCCTGTAGCCGCACAGCATACTTCATGCTTTCCATACAAACTTATCAGTGCCCCTCGCCATTTACAAAACAGAGTTCTTTCCAGCAGCGTGGGATCGAACTTTCACTCTTCTGGCCCCTGCAGCTCGTAGCTTCACGATACAGTACTCACTCGGAGATTATTGTCTCTCGGAAGGTGGAAAACAAGCTCACCGCACCTAGAGTTGGATTGGATTGAAGATCCGTTTCCCCGCAGGTTTCACGCCCCTCCATCTGGACGAAAAGGCTGAATAATGAATATTCTACTCGTACGGAACGCAGCAAGAGTTTCAAACTGATCACTGGTGAAGCCGCAGAGCAGGCAGGGTTGAAGGCTGGCAGCCGACCACGGCCACGGCATAGGACGCGCAGCTAAGGTTACAGTCCCGGACCCAGCTGCAGGGTTGGTGACAGGTCAGGTCGAGCTTCAAAAGGGAGAACTGACGTGCTTGCTCCGTTCTCCGTTCTCCCTTCTCCCTTCTCCCTTCTCCGTTCATTCTTGCAGGGCAGAGCGCAGATTACACACTGCTATCGCATTCCAAGGAAGGCAGTCGCAGAGAGAGGTACCTCCTACCCGTAGCACAAACTCAACCTCGAATTATGTAGTGGTGAACTTCCACATCAACAGGCTGGAGCTCTACTTCCCCGACTCGTATTTACGACTGACTATTCTCGTACCTGACGCTTCAGCGTTGCAGCAGCTGCGCCTATAAAAAGCTCTGGTGACCGCTAGCCACGGATTTTAGTCAGTGCCTGTTTCCGCCCACCAGGGTCCGCCGCAGGGGTGTTGATCGCTAACCTTTGCCTCTACGGAATCAGAAACTCGCGCTTCCCCCACTGCGCAGGCCTTTCACAGGCAGCATTCAACATCCAACGTCGACCCCGCCAGCAGCAATACTGTGTCCTCGAATCACCCCTATACTCCTGTTTCTGGCGTGATTGGCATCCGCTCAGCGCATTAAGATCAACCTTGCTTTTCTTCTTGCGGGAGCGGCTGACTCCACCTGTAAGACAATGCCCTCTGCTACGCGGACTATTGAGGAGACATTCTAAGCCTTTTGACACAGGTGCTTATTTGCTTTTTCCCACCACCCAGGCTTCGCTAGCCTTACATTCGTTTTCTGAGATTAAGAAAGAATACTTCAGCTCGCCCTCACGCCCAACAAACAAGACGAGATCCCAACCGGGGATCCGGAACTTCGAAGGTGGAATACGGCAGCAGACAACTTTTCGTGGGGAGGAATACAGAAGCCTGGAAGATCCATCAGAGTGTTGAGGTGCAAAGCCGAAAACGCTCTAGGAAACCTGCTATAAGACATCATGGCACAACCGTCGTCCCCCAGCAGAAACCTGCTACCGAAACTGGAATCCTCGCCGGATTTCTTCGCAAATGATGAATATAAGGAGAATTTTGGAAGGAAGCCTCTGCCCACAATTCCGATTCCTGCTGCAGGAAGGATAGCTGGAGCACCAATGTCTCCAGTAAGGGTTAATGTACAACCCAAAGACTGGCCGCCTAATGCATCAAGTGCCAAGATTGAAGGGGGAGATGGCCATGAACGACAGATCTCGGTAGACTCTTACATGCAAGAGCAACAGCAAGATTCTCCACAGGCCAGAATACCGGTGATACAAGATATTCCATACCGGCCAGCATACACTTCAGGCGATCAAGAATCAGCCCAACAGCCACAGACGGCCATACGATATTCTGCGGATAGTTCAGGTTCTGATGGTTCTTTGAACAACCGGACTGCTACGGGACGCGGATATCCGGGTCGAATAGAAGAGAGCGGGCAGGAAGTGACAAGTCCTCCAGTTCCTCGGTTTCAATACCACCACCAGTCATCCACTTCGGAAGGGGGCAACACTGGTACACGATTCTCTGGTAGTCCAAAACCGCCGAATGATCAATATGAGGCGGGAGCATCGATAGGTCGTCATCTAACGCCAACATTACAAGGGGCAAGGCGGACTCCGGTTCAACAACGACCTGCTTCGGCGTATTCTGACATGGGAGCCAGAGGGCGCTCCCCTGGTGGGTATATGCCACCAGGATCACCGGGCTGGAGTGGGCGTGCACCCTCTGCGCACTCCGGACGATCTCATGAAGACAGGCGAATCTCTTATGTAGACCTGGCCAACACACAATACCCTCAAGCGGCACCAGCCCCAATTTCTCTGGATAATTCTCAATTAAGGTCTGCTGTAGGCTCAAATGCATCCCTGCTCAGCATGGCCAAGACGCTTGAAATGTACCGCCAGAATGTGAAGAAGCTAAACGATGCGGAAACTCAATATGCATTTGCCATTTTTCTGATACAAGCTGCTCAAGAAGCTGGGCTTGGGCAGGAGGACAGCCCTACACCGCGGAAAGTCAGTCCCAAGGCTGGGGGCCGGGATCTTGACAGTCCGTACGTGGACAAACCTCAATCTTCACCCCAGGAATTACTAGCTGAGGCAAAACATATTCTGCAGAAACTCTCCGATAGAAGTTATCCCTTCGCCCAGTACTATCTGGCTGATGGGTATGCCTCTGGGCTTTTCAGCAAAGGAAAGGAAGACTACAACACAGCTTTTCCCCTTTTCGTATCGGCCAGCAAGCATGGTCATGCAGAGTCAGGATACCGCGCTGCGTTGTGTTACGAGTTTGGATGGGGCAGCAGAAAAGATCCCGCGAAGGCCGTCCAATTCTACAGACAATCCGCTTCCAAGAACCATCCTGGTGCAATGACTCGTCTCGGACGAGCTTGTCTGTCTGGCGATTTAGGTATGAACAAATACAGAGAAGGTCTTAAGTGGCTGAAACGGGCTACGGAATCAGCGGATTTGCAATACAATGCAGCTCCTTACCATCTCGGCCTCCTCTACATAACAGGATATGGGGACGATATATTTCAAGATGAGACGTACGCAGCTCAGCTCTTCACACAGGCTGCCGATCTTGGTCACGCAGAGTCCTGCTATATTCTTGGTGACGCTTACGAGCACGGAAAATTATCATGTCCACGGGATCCGGCATTGAGCGTGCATTTCTACACTGGAGCAGCTCAACGAGGTCACCCGGCCGCTATGATGGCTTTGTGTGCTTGGTATATGGTTGGCGCAGAGCCCGTGCTCGAGAAAGACGAGAACGAGGCATACGAATGGGCGCGCCAAGCAGCCGAGTGTGGTATGTATCCGTTAATGCTTTATATTTCTACAGTCTACTGACATTACCCAGGCCTCACCAAAGCAGAGTATGCCGTGGGATACTTCACCGAAATGGGCATTGGCACAAGACGAGACGTCCTCGAAGCCAACGTCTGGTACGTCAAAGCCGCCGACGCCGGGGACGAGCGAGCAAAGCACAGATTGGCAGCCATCCGCGCAGCAGCCAGCGGCGGTACGCCCATGGAAGTCGCCGCCCCAAGGAACGGCAAGATCAAGAAGACAGCGAGCGGCAACGAGAAAACCGGAGTGAAGAGCGGGCAGCAGAACGACAAGGATTGCATTGTCATGTAACAAAGAAAAGCTTTGACGAGGGGAAACCACAAAACAACATACCAAAAGTGGAAATACAAAATGGGAACGAACTTCTAAAACAGAATGGATGGATGAAAGAAAAGGCATGACAGGCGGCATAATCTCACTTTGTATATATGAATGTCGGGATCGGTTGAGGGCGCGTTTGTTGAAGTTCGAGCATCAGTGGCGTTCTATAGACCTTGGGATGCGGTGCGTAGAGTCTTTATCTTTTTCAAGGGAAGAGGTCGCATGCATGGCAGGTGCTTAAGGGTTGCTTGTACTGGAGCGAATATGGATACTAATGAAATGAGATACCTGATTTGAAGACCGTTTGCTCTAACTACCCGTGTGCTCGCTGGGCATTTTTTCCCGCCCATTCGTTTCTGCCAGCCCGGTAGTAAGTTACCTTCCTGGGAAGTCATTGCTGCTTGCCACCACTGGTGCTCTTCCGGTTCTCCACGCACACCTTGGAGGAAGTAACCCCTCTCCTCTTTGATCGCAACCTACCTGCCTCATACTCACTTTCTCCTTTTTCTCATAGCACTCACTCTTCCCTTTCCACCCAGATCCAACAACGGGAAGTGCATTCTGCTTCTCTCCCCTTTCTCACCCCGGCCACTATATCGTTTGTCAGAACGCACCCGTCCCTTCCTCCCTCCACCACGTCCACCCCAAGCAAAGCATAAAGTCTCTCGCTCTTTCATCGGTCTCGCAAAACTATACTGGTAAAGTAAGCTCTTTATGAAAGGAAAGGGGTACTGGTAATGTCTCCTGCCAAATAAGTATGTCCTACTTCTTGGTTAAGCGATAAGGTTTGAGGTCATAGTGTGAGGTGAGAATTTGAGAAGTTTTTATAAGTAGTAAGAAGGTGGCTGAAGTTGCAGAGGGCCTGTGAAGCAATGGCAAAGTTAAGTGTGCCCCTCCCCTATAATGCCAAAAAGCGAGCTTCAAAAAGTCTCTTCGTTTTCAAATTCATGAACTTCACAGTGTGAGTCTCCCATAATGATCATGCTTCACAAGCCACCTACGTAAAAAGTTAATCTATACAGCCCAATTGCAGAACGAGGTTTCGTTTGTTGCATATCGCAGCTATAGCGAGAGCCACTCAGAGCCTGCGAATCTGAGCCCCTGACTTGGCAGCTCCCAACCCATTTGATTTCCACTCTAACTTCATACATTATTACCATTCCAATCTTTTCACGTATACAAAAAGTCATTCTAAATCAGCAATAGATATGCC
>QGMK01000179.1:0-36757 GCA_007825345.1 Lachnellula suecica | reverse complement strand
GACTTGGAGGGGAGGGGTGGGTTTTTGAGATAGAGCCTTGCTGCTGATTTGGGGCTAGATCCACGATTCGCATAGTCGACGTATATATCTCCAGAAATACGATTCCAGCGGATATTGTAATATTTATATAAGAAGGTCTTGTTATCTGAAGGGCTTTGGCACAAATGCGGTGAATCTGAAATGAATATAAAATCATGAAGTTGTCTCCGCATAAAGAAAGGGGCGCAAGCGAGCCCCTTTTCGTCCCCAACCGCGCCCTTCACCGCCCCTCCACCGCCACTCAAAAAAATCTTCACCTCTCCACCTCCAATTCACAACTCCCAACCTCCGTCGCTTAACCCCCGTTTCCAAAAAAAGTAAACACCAAAAAAAGTAATTCCAAGTAATACTTGGGACCATGAACACTATCAGAAAGTACTCTCTGACGGGGCTGTTGTTTATTAGTTATAATTCAAGACATAATGGGAACAAGGGAGTACTAACAGTCGAACCCCGATCTCCCGCGCATTGTCATGTGACAAGCGGAAATCATGACCGTTAGACCATCAAAGACGTGTGATTGGTTTGTTGGGGAAATATGGCTTATTTGGGGATATGAGGGAAGGGGGTTTGGGGGGGATGAAGGGAGGAGGAGCGGGGTGGTGATTGGTTGGTGTGGGGAGGGGGGTGGAGACGCGATGGAGACGCGATGGAGAATTTTTGAGGGGAGGCGAATTTGAGTCAAAACTCGCCAACTCGGACTCGAGCTTAGAAGCCATCTCAGGGAGCTATTTGATTTAACTCTAGCGTATAACTCGGGCTCCGGCGTTTCAAAGTTAGTGGAAACCCAGCGTCTGACCGAGTCCAAGTTCGAGTCACGGTATTGACTTGGTTTCGGACGAGCCCTCCTCGCTATAGATAACTTGTTTTATTAGTTTTAATTACAGCACAATTTCACAATTGAAAAGAAGGATGGAAGATGTGTGGACGCTTGGGCTAGCTGTAGCAGGATTAGGGCTATTATCACAAGTGATGCATCCCCCCTTCAACTTCAATGTGAGGAACAAACATGCAACGTGCGAAAGTGGAATTAATCAAGTCTCTTCTATGTGTTGGTCTTCCTCCTTGGCACCAACCAAGTATCCTGGTGTCAAAATGCGGTGTGCTGTTGTCCACGCGCGTCCGGGTGTTTTATAGAATGCCGCCTCCCGCAAACTCCACGCAATGCAGGTAAAGTCCCAAATTTCAGTCCAAAATGCCAACCACGCGATCTTTCCGAGTCTCCCGAGTCCCCCAACATCCTCACTTCGGGAGCGGCGGCAGCGACTTCTCAATCACAAGCGAATCCCGACTCCCAACCCGCACCGCCCCCCTCGACAGCGTCTCGAAAAACCCCTCAATATCCTCTATCGTATCCCTGCTCCTTCTTGCCTCTAGCCCATCAGTGATAAAAGTCGAAAGACTTGTCTCGGAACCCCCTTTCCCCCTGTTCGCAACACCAGTGATAAAACTCGAAATGCTAATCTCGGACCCCCCTTTGCCCCTGTTCGCAACGCTGTCGGGTCGCTGAATGATGTCCACGATGCCTAGCTCGATATCATCTTGCGTTGACTGCGATTTCCCAGGCGAAGACTGTTTGGACCGCAAGAATACGGAGGAACCCATGATTTTCGGCGCGTAGACCGTGAAGAACTTTTTTGTTGCTGGGAGGGAGGCGCAGATCTGTACTTATTAGTTTCATTTTCCCTTCGGTCAAAGAACAGAAGGGAAAAAAGAACTTACGGTCCCAACGTATAGCTCCACACTACTACTCAACCACACCGCAAACGTATTCCACGTAGCATCAAAGCTAACCGTATCCCTATACGTATAGTACGTCCTCACGCCCCCGGCGGCTGTGACAAGAAGCCCGGCCGCGAACAGCAGCACGACGATGGCTTGTTGCCGGAAGGGCAGCCTGAGGCCCCAGACGGTGGGAAGGGGGAGGAGGGTCGTGAGGAGGTCGGTGACTGTGTTGATTATGCCGGCGACGAGGAGGTGTGTGGATTGGTGTATGCAGGCTTGAGGGGCGAATGATAGGGTCCAGTATGCTGACACTGGCCTTTGGCAAATCCCATATCAGGTTGTGGGTTTTTATGGCAAGGAGTGAGAGGGGAGACGAACCGGCATTGGAAGATGACCATGAAGAAGAAAAGCGTGCCTTGGACGGCAACGAGAGCTATAGCCGCGATGACAACTTTCGGGAAGATTCCGGAGGTCTTGGACACGATGCGGTAGACGAGCGCGAGCATGGAGCATTTGGTGAGGGTTGTGCCCATGTTGAAGAGGACTTGGGTTGAGATTATTATTTTGAGGCCTAGGACTATGTCTGGGATGGGGACGTCCCACACGTGGCGGTTCCATTTAAGTGAGAACTCCGATAAGAGGGAGACGACCATGAAAGCTGATGTTGGGAACTGTTTCCTGTTAGTGTGATTAATATCTACCGCATTAACTTGAAAATAAGACCATATAAATGTCTCACTGTATATCGGACTTTGTTATAGTCTTATTTTCGGATCAATACGGTAGGAGAGAGAGGGACTTACGAAGGAGAGTAGGATCAGCCAGTCGTCCCAGCCAAAACTCCTTGAGATCCGCAGACGGGTGTAGACGCGGAGGCCGAGTGCTATACACACGAGAGGGTATAGCACAATGTTCACCACAGCATTCGACCAACCCCGCGTCTCAGGATCAATGTAATTCGGCGCTGGCCATGAGGCCAGGATTTCTAGAGATGGGAGTTGCATCTCGAATGGAGGGGTAGGATAGGATGGCCCTTGGAGGAGGGGAGGGAAACTGGTATAAAACTAGGAATGGAGGAAGGGCAGAGACATGCTGGAGAAGATCCCTCTTGCGCATGGACTATGAGATGGCAGAGCGTTGCGGGGGAAAAGTCCCGAAGCCGGCTCCCGGGTAAGTCCGTTCTCAACAAATACGCACCAGCCGCCGCCAATTTCATGGCTCGGACAAGGCTAAGTTAATATCACAATATAATCATGTTCGGGTAGACCACACACAAGACCACTGGTCTAATAATTTGTATATTTTATTTTACAAATTATATATAAATATTTATTTCTTTTTAACATAATAAGCATTAAAAGCCTCTAATTATAAAAGAGCTCTTCTAGGGATTAATTATAGTGATATACGACCTCAAAATAGGCCCTAATACAATCGGGGATATTATTGAGACTAGCCCTCCTCGGAGCCACTAGTCCGGTGAGGGAAATCGGGGCAAAGTGTGCGTCAAAGCGGAGAAAACCATACTTATAAGGGCACTTGTAGGCTTACACACTACAATAGCATAGGCCAGAAGGCCTGGAACGACTTAATAAATCAATCAATCAATCAATCAGTCAATCAATCAATCAATCAGTCAATCAATCAATCAATCTCCCAGGTAAGTGTATCAGTTGGACAGTATAACTTGAAAGAAATGATGGGGGGAGATGAACGGGGGCGACACGTAAAAGAGAAAGTCTAGACTTAATCTCTGACAATGCGGCACGCAGTAGTTCTTCACATAGATATGAGAGGTTTTGAATAACATTAAGAGCATTAATCAAGTCCGTGCTCCGATGCAGGGACCATGCCCCTGTTTTCATTGGCGTGGGAGATCATGGAGGGGTCAACCGTGGTCCAATTGTTTACGATCGCCGCATCATCATCCGTGCATAGGAAGCACTGTCCACTCCGACCCACACAATTTCTCGGATCATGCCGAGTTTCGAGTCCTGGACCTCAGTGCGCAAAAAAGCAAACAATTGTGAAAAAATCCCCTACCAATCACAGTTCCAGTAAGAACTATCGCCACCACTTCCAATGTTTTTGTCAATTTGGTCGCGCCTATCATTGCCAAGCGTGCTTCTGACATGCCAATAGAGTTTTCGCTTTTCGAAGACAGGAGGAATAGTCACATCAACCGCCCAGTTTCTGTCCTGTGAGGGATCGATAGCCCTAGGTTCGAGCGCCTCGCTAAAACTAGTGGCGGCCCTTGGGCGATGGAAAACTTCTTACATGTTGCCCACACGTTTGAAAAAGCATTGTAAATTGCTAGTAATGGGCTCATTGGCCTTCCTTGGGGGGTGTCCGGACGCCACCCCCGTTGAAGCCAGTATGCGCCGCCAAAAGCAATCGCAAAAATGTCAAAAAAACTTGAATATGGAGCGATACCCGCTGTCAATGATGTCTTTGGTGCTAAAAAAGAACTTGATGGGCCAGAATTTCCAAGGCTTTTGAAAGAGTGCCGGATGCGCTCGGAGAAATCTAAGTGCGATCTACAAAAAAAACCCGGCTACAAGCCAATGATCAGATACCAGAGGTGCATAAGACCTGAAACAAAAAGATCGAAACTCCACGAGGACCCAAGGAGGCAATTGGGGAAATGTGTTTGTTAGGATTGCGGGGCCAAAAGAAAGGCATGGAAAAATACTCAGCCTTGCTTGTTCAGGGGAAGACCCTAAAGCAAATGCACTTGCAAGAATAACAAAAATTGTCCATCAAACGCTCGTCAGTGCTCTCTTTGATCAGCATAACTTCCCCTCTCCGAAGATAAGGGAGCTTTCTCAGCTTCTCGGTGAACAGGCTCCACGGAGGTTTTGCAAAAATTGTAGAACACTACCATCTTGCCTGACCCAAGAAGATTTGGTTTTCGTCATTCGAGCGTTTGATGAACAATCGTAAGTAAAGAAATAAGGTACAGTACCAATGTGTTGCACGGTCTTCCGACGTAGCCGTGGAGCCGAATGCTCTCTGTGTTGATTGGGCCGGGACCCAATTGTTAATATAATTTCTTTTGATTTGATATCGCAATCAGTGCTTATGCTTGGCTGACGAGCTGACAAGCTTCTTCTTGATGTGCTTTGGGATCTTCTCCTTCCTCTTCTCGCGCTTCTCTTCCTTCACTGCTTTTTTGTGCTCCTAGAAATGGTCAGTTATTGGTAATGGGAAAACAGGATTGATATTACCTTGCGAACCTCCTTGTCCTCAAATCTCTTTCCCCTTGGGGTACCCTTGTCAAATCTGCTCTCGTCTTCCGTGTCGCTGCCATCGTCATCATCTTCAGCTGAAGAGCTACCGCCCATGGTGTCTTCGCCATCAGCCTCGTTGCCAGATGACATGGGTACCTTGTCGGCTAGCAAGTTCCGGTAGACCAAGTCGTCCTTTTGACCCTTGCCAATCTTCTCTGCGTCGCGCTCGAAGTCGTAAACTTGATCCAGTGTCTGTGGAATGTATTGCTGGCGGAAAACCTCGTTCTCGACTTGTTGCTCAGCGGCCGCTTGTTCGCCTTCCTCTACGACAGGTCGCTCAGCAAATAACTTCTCCAAGGCATCTGTGAGAAGAGGCTCCTGTACTGGGCCATCATGTGTTGAGATGAAGCCGAAAACACTTTGCTCCGAAAGAACATTGACGCCCTTCCTCCTGAAGAAATCCGACACGTTTTTGATATCCATCCGAAGAAATTCAAGAGACCGAGGATGATCATGCTCGACACTTTGGGATACATCGATAATGAACAGCCTCTTTTGATGATACAGGACGTTGTACTCGCTCAAATCTGCGTGGACGAGTTTGCACGTTTGATACATCCGTCGCATAAGTCCGAGCAATTGTAGATAGAGAACTCGCCACTGCTCATCCACGTCGTCACCAACAAGCTCAGCGTCTCGCAATCGTGGAGCTGCCCATCCCTTCTTATCACCGAGAAAGCCCATAACCAGAACATGTAACCGGAGATAGACAGGCTCAGGACATGGGATCCCAGCAAGGAATAAACGCTTCAGATTTCTGAACTCCTTCTCTGCCCATACTTTGACCATTGCGCGGTTGTTGCCTTTGTTGTAGCCTGATCGGAAACGATGCTCGCCTGTAACATAACGATCGCGGTCCTTGAACACCAGAATGCTTGTCTTGTATACTTTGATGGCTCGGTGGATGGGCTGGGATTCTTCGCTTTCGGAAGCTGGGCTTGAAAGTGCTCCGTAGACATTTGCTTCTTTGCCAGTACTTAAGCATCCGTTGACCTCTGAGACTATGCCTCTATTGATCATCTGCAAGAGCAGCATTCGTGTCCGTGGATCCAGCACTTGCTCGCTGGTGGCACGATCCGATTTGTCCTTCCCATGCGTTCGGTGTGCGTCTCCGCCTCCGCCATCCAGCCGGATCTTCGCGGCATGCTTTGCAAGACTGGATATCTGATCATCGACACTCGATTTTGTATTTGCGGTTGGCTTTTGTGGGTTTATTCGTGGGGCCGTGGAACTTTGATCATTCATTTTGCGCTGACGGTTGTAAGACTTCGTAAGATCGCCGGAGTTTTGGTTAAAATCCCCATCATCAAAGTATTCCTCATCCTCTTCGTCAAACAGATCATCGTAGACCTCGTCTTCGTTGTCGGCGGCGTACTCGGTTTGGCCACCCGCAGAGCTTGGCGGGGCATCTTGGGCTGAGGAAGAGGTGTCATAGCCATGATTTGGGACGTAGGTGTGGGTTGGAGATTGTCCATCGGCTGGAGTAGTGACTTGAGGGGTGTTTGGAGGTTCTGCCATGTTGGTGGTAATTTGATGTTGATGTCAAATGTTACACTGAGAGTCAAAGGCACGAGGGGCAGATCCCATCTTTTCGAAAATAATCCGGCAAAATTAGGCGGTGAGCGAGGCTAGTTCCGATTAGGCGGCGTGATTTCTACAACTCTGAGCGCGTCGCGACCTTCAACGCGTGTATGATACGACAATCTTCATATCAACTCCGCCATCTCGCCCGAGGCGACCCAGAAGTTGTCAAAAATCTTTCCATCATCTTGAATGAGGCGTACAATACGATTTGCGCCTTCTGATAATATTTTCAACCTCTAGTACTGCTGCCCCGCGGCGGCAAACGGATCGCAAAGATGTACATCAAGCAGATCATCATCCAGGGCTTCAAGAGGTATAATTTTCTCCGTGCGTTTCTGAAAATTATTGTTAATGCCCTCCAGCTACAAGGAGCAAACCGTTATCGAGCCCTTCTCCCCCAAGACAAACGTCGTCGTCGGTCGCAATGGTTCCGGAAAGAGCAACTTCTTCGCCGCTATTCGATTCGTGCTCAGCGATTCCTACACGCAAATGGGTCGCGAGGAGCGGCAAGCCCTTCTGCACGAAGGCTCCGGTTCTGCTGTTATGTCTGCCTACGTCGAGATTGTCTTCGACAACAGCGACGAGCGATTCCCGACAGGAAAGGATGAAGTGATCTTGCGACGAACAATTGGCCTGAAGAAGGATGAATACTCGCTGGACCGCAAAAACGCGACAAAGACAGATGTCATGAATTTACTGGAGTCGGCTGGTTTCTCGCGCTCAAATCCTTACTACATCGTACCCCAGGGTCGCGTCACCGCATTGACCAACATGAAAGACGCGGAGAGGTTGAATATCCTGAAGGAGGTTGCTGGCACCCAAATATACGAGACTCGTCGAGCCGAATCACTCAAGATGATGAACGAAACGAACAACAAGCGTTCGAAGATTGATGAGGTTCTGGATTACATTAAGGAAAGACTGGCGGAATTGGAGGAGGAGAAGGAGGAGCTACGCGGCTACCAGGAAAAGGACAAGGAGCGCCGATGCCTTGAGTACGCCTTTTATCACCGTGAGCAAGTCGCCCTCTCGAGCGCGCTAGATGAAATCGAAGACTTTCGTCTGAATGGCATCGAGGGGACTGACGAGGACCGAGAGTCTTTCTTGGAAGGGGAGAAGGCAATCAAAGAGGTTGACGACGAGATAAAATCATTGGTTAGTGAAATGGACCTTCTCAAAAGAGAGAGACAAACGCTTGAGGACGATCGACGCGACACATCAAAGCGACAGGCCAAGCACGAGTTGGACGTCAAGACTCTCACCGACGGTCTTTCAGCTACAGAGCAAGAACGATCTCAACATCTGGAGGAGCTCAAATCGGTGAAGCAAGAAATTGTCACCAAAGAAATCGAGCTGAAGAAGATTCTCCCCGACTATCAAAAGCGGAAGGCGAAAGAGACTGAGGTTCAGCAGAGCCTTGCGTCAGCTGAAGCCACTCAAAATCGACTGTACACTAAGCAAGGCCGGAACACGCAGTACAAGAGCAAGGCGGAGCGCGACAAATTCCTTCGAAAAGAAATCGAGGAGTTGAATACCGCCATGGGTGTACAGAAAGCAAATCGCCTAAACGCCGATGAGGAGGTCAAGGCTGTCCAATCCGAGATCAAGGACCTTGAAGAAGAAATCTCTGGCCTCAGAGAACGACTTGATGGTTGGGGTGGCAGCAGACAGGCCTTGTCAGAGCAAGTTACGACAGCAAAAGATGCCCTTGAGAGACTACAGGAGGAACGCAAGGTCCTTCGTAGAGAGGACGACAAGGTCACGTCGACTATTATAGATGCCAAGCACGAGAAAGAGCGTGCTGAGCACGAGCTATCTAAGACCATGGACAACGCCACTTCCCGAGGTCTTGCGTCTGTCCGCCGTCTTCAAATGGAGCACAATCTCACGGGAGCTTATGGCACTCTGGCCGAACTTTTTGAAGTCCCTGACACTTATCGAACTGCTGCGGAGCAAACTGCCGGAAACAGTTTATTTCACTATGTAGTCGACAATGATGAGACAGCCACTTTATTGATGGATGCTTTGTACAAACAGAAAGGAGGTCGAGTTACGTTTATGCCCTTGAGCCAGCTCCGGCCGAAGCCGACGAAGCTTCCAAATGCAGCTGATGCCATTTCAATCATGAGCAAGATAAAATTTGAGAAGAAGTTCGAGGCAGCCATGAGCCAGGTCTTTGGCAAGACTATAGTCTGTCCAAATCTCGCTGTTGCTGCTCAATATGCACGGAGTCACAATTGTAATGCCATCACACCAGACGGCGACACAGCCAACAAGAAGGGTGCCCTAACTGGGGGTTACATTGATACCCGCAAATCACGGCTAGAGGCTGTCAAATTTGTCAACAAAGCGCGCGACGACTACGAAGCTCTGGAAACCCAAGCCGCCGACATTAGAAAGAAAGTCGAGGCCAAGGACCAGGAGATTACTGCTGCGATGGGAGACCTTCAAAAGCTGCAACAAAAATTGCGCCAACTCGACGATGGCTTTGAGCCGTTGAAACTTAGTCTCAGAACCACGAGCACACATCTTGAGAGGCAGAGAGGCAGGATGGAGGAAAATATCCGCCGGAAAGAAGTAGTTGAGAGAATGCTCAAAGACCATGGCGACAGTATAAGTGCATACGAGGCAGAATTAGCTTCTGATTTCAAGAAAGCTCTAAGTGCGGCCGAGGAAACCCAGCTGGGACAACTCAGTACCACTGTCTCAGAGCTTCGAAAGCAGTGGAACGATCTGAGCAAAAGCCGAAGAGAACTTGAGGGTCGAAAGCAGCTTCTAGAAGTTGATTTGCGCGAAAACCTCCGACAGAAATTGGATCAGTTAAACAGCCAAGAAATCGACACGAACTCCCTCGGCGGGTCGAGCAACCTGAAGGAATCCCAGCGAGAACTTAAACGCGCACAGAAAGCCGCTGCGGCTATCGACGAGAAGCTGAAGGAGAACGATGCCCTAATCGAAAAAGCCGAGGAGAGAGTTGAGGTACTTCAAAAGATGAAGACTCAGAAAGAACAGCAGCAGCAGGAGATTGCAAGATCTATCGAGAAGCATCAAAAGAAGATGGAGAAGAGTGTTGCCAAGAAGGCTCTCTTAACAGCCGCTGCTGCCGAATGCGCCAAGAATATTCGTGATCTGGGTGTTCTCCCCGACGAGGCATTTGAAAAATTTTCTAATGTAGATTCCAAGACTGTAAGTTTCAACCCTATCGATTGTTGTCAGTTCCTAACATTCCCAGGTTACATCTCGTCTGAAGAAAGTCAACGAGGCATTGAAGAAGTACAAGCATGTCAACAAGAAGGCCTTCGAGCAGTACAACAACTTCACTTCTCAACGAGATAGCTTGATCAAGCGAAGAAAAGAGCTCGATGACTCCCAATCCTCAATTCAGGAGTTGGTTGACGTTCTGGACCAGCGCAAGGATGAAGCTATCGAGCGCACATTCAAACAGGTTTCGAAGGAATTTGCTTCCATCTTTGAACGCTTAGTACCAGCTGGCCGTGGCAAACTCATCATCCAGCGCAAGATGGACCAACGTGTTCGCGAGGATGAAGATACGGATGACGAGCCTCGTGAAGCTGTTGAGAACTACACAGGTGTCGGCATCAGTGTGTCTTTCAATAGCAAGCACGACGAACAACAGCGAATTCAGCAGCTGAGTGGTGGACAAAAGAGTAAGCCTCTCGTATCTCCCACCTAATTTGCCCTTTCTAATACTCATCTCCTAGGTCTTTGCGCCCTCGCTCTTGTCTTTGCAATCCAGCAATGCGATCCCGCTCCATTCTACCTCTTCGACGAAATCGACGCCAACCTCGACGCCCAATACCGTACCGCCGTCGCGCAGATGCTGGAGGAAATTTCCCTGCAACAAAGCTCTCAAGAGGACAACGGCGCCGGTGGAATGAGTGGCCAGTTCATCTGCACAACTTTCAGACCCGAGATGTTACTCGTCGCGGACAAGTGCTATGGTGTCACGTTTCACAACAAGACGAGTGGCATTGATGCTGTGAGTCGGGAAGAGGCATTGCGGTTCGTTGAGGGCGAGGCGCCGAAGTAAAATGAGGAAGAGGAAAGACAGAAGAAGTGTGCTGAATATGTATGGATTTGGCTGCGGCGTTAGGACATCTTGCTTGGTTTGAGGCATATACCTCGGGACGCTTTGCTTTTGACGATGTTATGTACTGTATGTACTGGACTACACATAATGAAACAAGATTTGCACAATGGCCGCTCTAGTGACCGGCATTGTACATCGGGCGATGACTCCCACTCATCGAACTACTCATACGATCTCCGTCTTGTATTTTCCTAGATAAAACACGCTCGCGGTGGATAGAAAAAGCGATACTCCGTACTTATTCTTTCTCTTGCATTTCTGAATAGCTAGCTGTGTATAGCAAAAATTGTTTTCCTTGACCAAAAAACTGCAAAATATACGCCTTTCAAATGTCTCACACGCTATAGAACCTTCAAAATTATCCCAAATCGCAGTTCGCACTCTAATATTCAGTGTCGCTTTTTTTGTCCACTGCGAGCCACGATCAAATATTTTTACGTACTTTTAATGGTACACTCTTTGCCAGTCCCCGAAAGATAACCACGACCACCCGTTACTTGGGCCCAACGATGCAGAAAACAGAACCTCAATATCTATCTACAAGCTGTCAATTTCTTTTAATCTCGCTTTGCACAGCCTCTATAGGATGAGGTGGTACTGCTCTTCTGTCAATTGAAAGTGCGCTATATCATCCTGCCAAGTGGCGCAGCCCACTGGCGGGGCTCTGACTCTTACAATGGCTCATCCCATCCCCTCCCATAGCAGCTATAAATCCCCCGCAACTTGTCCAAAAATACTATTCTCACATCAATCATGCCCGTCACAGTCCTTTCTCTGCCCTCAGACATCCTCCACCAAATAGCAGACCACCTAACGCGCCAAGACGACCTTTACACCCTCACCCTCACCTGCCGCTACCTCCACCACGCCTGCTTCGCTGCCCGCCTCTACCTCTTCAACGCCCGTCGCCGGCAGCGCCTGGCGCTCTACTGGGCGTGCGAATATGGCCGTCTTCCTACTGTGCAAAAGATGTTGAAAGTTATTGCAGACGAAGACATCGACAAAGAGTATCCGTATGATCGCAACAACCCGTACTCCTTCCCCAGAAAACACAAGACGTGCCTGCAGCTAGCGCTCGAAAGCGGGCATGTAGATGTTGCGACGGCGCTGCTGAACAAGGGCGCGGATCCCCTGCGGCGGAACCAGAGGGGCGAGGCGCCGCTTTATGCAGCGCTCGCGTCGGGTTGTGAGCGCGGTGTTGATCTCGTCGCTAGCTATGTGCCTGATTTGACCACTTACCTCGTTGACGAGCAGCGCGGGTACACGGCGCTGCATATGGCAGCCCATTACGGGCTTTCCCACTTTGTGCGTCGACTTCTGGAACTAGGGGCCGATGTGGAGGCGACGTATCACCCGCGCCAGGCTTGGACTGCGCTGCGGCATGCACTTGCGTCGAATTCTGAGGTGTATTATGGACCTGCTGCTGGGACTGGGGAGAGCCCTAGTTATGTCAGGGTTTTGGAGACGTTGAAGGTGTTTGTGCGGTTTGGGGCTGATCCAAAATTGGTGCATTGTTGGGGCGGTTATAAATATGCTGTTGATGTGGGGATGAGGCATATGGATGCGAATGTTCGGAGGTTGTTTGATAGGCCTGGCGAGGGTGTGGTGAGACTAAGTAACTATGAGCTGATGTGAGTAAAGAATATGGCGTTTCTTGCAGTGCTGATTTTGGAAGGTACTTGCGGGGAGCTTTCCACGGCAAGACAGACACTGTCCAGGGCGTAAATCAATGGTTGAATGTGGTTCAGAAGTCGCTGTCACCTTCTGGAGTACTTTTGTCTCCGAAGCCCGCGGGGAAGACCACAGATTCCGCTGAAGTGGTTGGGGACGGCAAAGCTTGGGTGGATGCAGCATCGATGGGCTCTTTTGTTCGCTGCTCTCAATTGAGAGTAAGGAAAGAAAGGCAGAAGCAGGCTGGAGGCGAAGACCTTCCCATATTGGAGTGGGAAGGACGTCAGTACTGGGATGGCCTTCGAAAGATGTCAAAAGAAGAGAAACGTGGTTGGTTATCTGGAAGTGTTGCGGGGGCCGTATCTTCTCAACAGAATCTCTCGCCCTCTTGAGACTCACAACAAGAACCAAATTCCCTTACCTGCTTCAGTGAAGTTCTCAACTTCTCACTGTATTCGATGCACGTTTGGTTTGTTTGCCTCGTCACGAAACATTATATGCATAAGTCATTGTATTATCTCAGCTATCCATCCCTCTGCCAATAACTAATGTACATGATGGGGCTGCCCTCACGGGAAAGAAAAATGTGCATGAAACCTATGTACGGATGGAGTATAGCGCAATGCGCCGATGGTATGTATGGGTGGGGTAGATATGTTCTACTGTCATTTCTCTCTGCTGTGATGAATAGCCAGCGGCAGATGAAAGACAGGGGGTGTCGATATCTGTGGGATTATTAGCGTTGAGTTCGAAGAAAGGAGTTGGGGAACTTACAAGAGTTGTGATGTTAGTTCAAGGGTCCTTGCAAGTCCCGTTGCCGGACCTCAAACCCAATGTTCAGATATTGCGGCATCATCCAGGACAAATTTTCTTCGACGACATCTATTTCGACGTTAAAACGTCGTCTCTTCCGGTCCGCCTCCTCTCTCTCTTGACATATCGCATCTTTGGCCGCTTGCCATATTGGCTTCCACACGTCGATTTCACCCAGTTTGGGCGGCGGCTGGATTAACTGGATGAACATATCACATGCTGACTTGTTGGCTGCAAATAAGTCGGTGTATTCGCCGAGAATGAGTTCCTTCTCCGTTAAAGTCAAAGGAACTTTCGGTTGCTTGGTTTCCTCGTGAAGCTTCTGCTTGGTCAATTTGCGTCTGATTTCCCACACCTTCTGGGGGAGGCGTTCGCGGTATTCATCAATGTCAAACTTATCAACCTTCGAAGTGGTCATGAGTCTCTTTGACACCCAGACTGTGAAAGACTTCTCGCGATCTTTTCCCCAATCAAGCTGAGCAGAATATAGATCATCATGAGGATCGTGGTTCTCGACGACCGATATTGGATGCGCTTTTCGTCTCTTTTGAAACATAAGCCGCGCTTTATGATTGGCTTGGACGTAGTCAAAGAAGACCTGCTTTAAGACTGGATCGTCATCAAGACCCTCATCTCGTTTGATGTAAAGAACCTCGTAAATATAAAGAGTGTCTGGAGGTTGTCTCTTGCGCTTGTTGTCGGGTCTTTTGGGAGTTTGAGAAGCGGGACCTGCGATGCCTGCAATTGCATTGACCAGAGGTTCAACGAGCTGAGTGTTTCGTCCACTGGAATTTGCTTCCTTTGGTATCTTGGGCATCTGAGACGGGGAGGGATCATCTTCGTCGTCTTCGTCCTCATCACTTGCGTCGGTACTTTGTATGGTTGAGGGACTATCGTCATCGTCGTCGTGTATATCAAGTGGGGATCCTGTGTTTGAGTCGAACGGGGTAGGCTCATCATCCGGGTCCTCTTCAGAACAGTCAGAAGAATCTCCCGGATCAGGCGTCATGCGAATTCTGCTTGCAAGGTCTCGGTTTTGAGTATCTTGCTCGAAGTCCTTGCAAGTCTTTCGGGAAGCAGCTTTGCTGAATTGACCGTTGCGATCTTGAGCCGTGACATCAAGAGTCCCCCGAACAGCAAATGCGATGGCTCTCTGTTGTTGTGCTTCAGGACCATCCCCTTCAGAGTCACTGTCAATGGGGGTAATGGTCCTACGAGGGGGCTGGGATTGGCGTTGTTGAGATCGATTAAAATTGCCGAAAGGCGGATACATGCTCTCCTTTCTCTTCTTTTCTGCTATAGTCGCCTCGCGCTTTTGCAAGTTTTTCTAAGATATCTTGTCAGCGAAAGACCTTGAACAATAAGCTATTCAAGAAACTCACCTCTCGGGTCTTCATAAATTCATCGAGCTGAGCATTCAACCATTCTTCGGGAACTTGCCGTCCACTTGCGCGAGCCTCTCGCGTCAACTCCGCTTTTTTTCTGTCGCGGGCCTTTCGTGCTGCTTTCTCGCGGGCTTTTGCGTTGGCTGCATCCTTACGCTCCCTCTCTCTCGTAGCCTTTTGAAGCTCTTGTTCATCAGTGAGCTTTTGGCGTTCAGCGTCAGAAATCAGATTACCCGGTGGCTCAGAAGGAAGGCTTGAGCACAATGATGACGGGCCATGTGTACGTGGTCTGGAACTTAACCCCTTGATCATGAAATTGTCGAAGTCGTTGCTAGAGGGAAACACACCACCAGCATTCTTGCTCACTGTTGGCCGTTTGCGTGTTGCTGTGGGTTGAGGAAATGAGGAAGAAAATTGGGTTCTTGGTGCTGCTTTGGATATAGGTCGAGAGTTCTGGACCGGTTGACTTGACGAGCCTCTTTGCAAGGTGTTGTCGTTTCTGAGAGGCTGAGATCCTTGTTTGAGGGCGCGCTGTTCATCCTTTCGTTTGTCCTCGGCCCAGCGACGACTGATGATCTTCTGGGCATTGGCCCTTTTTTCTCTAATCCTCTCGGCATCGGCGGCTTCTCTATCTGCACGGAGGGAGGATATAGGTAAATTAGCTTGGGCAAGAGCCATATGCTCAGCAGCGGTAGAAGGTCCGGAAGGCTTCAGTGCTGGGCGCTGGTCGGGATCATATCCGTTACGTTGATTGGGATTAGATTCCGACGCCCCAAAGGCTTGGGTATCATTTTCGCTAAGCTGGAGTCAGTTCCGTATGAATTTTGGGGTTGAGAGAGTAGCTGCTTACTTCGGGTTTGGAGGAGAATTTTCCGGGACGAAGAGCAGGTTGTCTTCGCTTTCGTCGTCTTCGTTGTCAACCGGAAACCCCGTATTGCCAGCGATGCTGCTCCCACCATTTCCTTCATCGAACAAACCTAACTTGGAGGTTGTGAGAGCCGCTGCTTGCTTTCTCAATTCATCTTGCTTCGCCCTGCGCTCCTCTGCCGCTTGCGCCTCGGCCTGCTCGGCTTTCTTCTTCTCTCTCTCTCGCTCGGCGGCAGCTTCAGCATCCTTCTCTCGATTGAGTCTAATCGTTTCCTCAGTTTTCTGGCGACGGATCTCCCGCTCCTCCTCCTCGGCGGCCTCTCGTATTTTCCTCTCATGATCCCTTCGAAGCTTGTTCCTGGCCTCTTCTTGTTCTTTGGCGATCTTCTCCTTCTCCGCAGCTTCCTCGCGCTGTCTAACTTTCTCCAACTCCGCCATCCTCTTCGCCTCTTGCTTCAGCAACTTCTCCGCCAGAGCTTCATCACGCTTGCGTTGATTCTCGGCGCGTTCCTTGTCTTCACGCTTTTGCTTTGTCTCGTCATCTTCAGGAACCTCCTGGCCAAAGATTTCCATTTCCAAAATTTTGGTCTTGGCAGATTCTTCTTTCTCTAGAATATCCTGAGCAATCTTCTTTTGGCGGGCGATTTCGGCGCTCATCTTGTCTTGCGAGTTGTTCTCGACCTTACTTGCAGCCTTCCATTGATTGCTCCGAGCTGCGATTTTGGGCCTGTTAGCAGGGACATTGCTGCTGGAAGGTCTCTTGGTGGGGTCGATTCGATCTTTCATGGGGAGGGACCTCACGGCTGTCCCCTTGAAGTTGGAGAATCTCATGGGCGGTGGCATGGGTTTCTTGACTTCTGGTGAACAGAGATCAATCACCTCAGGCTCTAATCGCTTTCCCAGGTTGTATCGAGGAGTCTGAATCTCAATCTTAGGTGGCTGCGGGGGGCGCCAGTCGCTTTTGAATATGTTCGTTTGTGGCTGTACCGACTGGAAAACATGAGGATTCTCTCTGGCTGTGCTCTGCTCTCGATGTGAACTCTTTCTAAGCATCTCCAGTAGACCGACACCTTCTTCCTCAGATTCGCTTTCGACGTAGGCATATTGCTTTGCTACTGGGGAGCCTTGAGTCCTTTTGCCCAGGGCTGACGAATGAGGAAAAACACTAGAGCTGCGACGATAGGATGGACTGGATTGCTCAAGACCTCTGCTTCTGGAAACGTAATCCGTGGGAACTCGACGCGAAGCGCTTAAGATTTCTCGACTTGTGGGGCTATGAGCCACACTTTGTCCCTTATGTCGTAAGTTGCCAGGGGTTCGAGGTTGACCATCGTGGTATGCCGATGAATCTCCATAAGGATGAGGCAATGGTGAGTCCTTGCCAGCTTTCGTGACCACATAACCAGCAACTCGAACGACGGGTCTTACACTTCCAGGTGCTTGAAGAACTACACTTTGTGCTCTAGATCGTTGGTGGCTGCCAGGAGTACGAGGAGCCACGGTTGACGCTCTCAGAATTTGGTGAACAGGCGTTTGAGGTGCCACCGTAGGTGCTCGAGATTGTTGGGGAGTACGAGGACGAGGTGTCACCATGGGTGCCCTAAATCGTCGGGGGCTGGATGCTGGCGGTTGAACCTCATAGTGTTTTGGTGAATCTGCATACGGGTGAGGAGAGGCTTCTTTACCAGCTTTGGTGGCCGCATAGTTGCCAGCAACTTGAATTGCTGGTCTTAAACTTCGGCCTTGTTCTCTTTCAGCTTCCCAAATGGCACTCCCTAAGAGAGGTCCCCGTTCATGTTCAAGCTGAAGAAGTCGTCTAGGACTTGCAAGATGGCGGACTTGTTCTCTAAGGATCTCTGGTGCCGTACTGCTGAAACGTCTATAATCTCGTGAATCTAAAAGACGTTCTGGCTCGACCTGGGGCCTCTGATGTTTAGGGCGAACCAATTCGGGGCCAAACGGATCGTACCCCCGATTTTCTTGCTGGAACCCCTCATTTCGTGCCTTGTATCGAGGAATACTGGAGCCTTCCCGAGATCCTTGAAATTGTGGATGGTCTGGCTGTTGTGTGTGCGCTCGAACGAATCGGGCCTTCTCGTTCTGAAACCGATCCTCCGAATCATTGTGTAGGAAGACCGGACGACTGAAGATGTGCATTGGATCCGTGATCTCCTCATGTGCCACATGATTCGACGGACGCCTTCGACGATCGACACTAGCTGTTCCAAGGTGATGCGTAAACCGAGGAGAGTATCGGCCGTCATGGCGCTCATCAATAACAGATGGTCCAAGCTGAGTGTCGGGAAGAGGAGAGTATCGTTGTTCCTCCAGGCTGTCCTCAAATACTTCCGGGCCACCAGGGCTGCTGCTCAATTGTTGACGGTCCACGTCGTTGGAAGTGCGTTGAAAGGGGAAGTTATCCATTCGCCGGCGCTTGTTTGGGGTGGCATTTGCCATTGAAGGACTTGAAGGTCGTTGGTGCTCAGGAGGTAGTGGTTGAAGATCATCGTCAGGTGGGGGCCATGACGCATCCGACGCCGTATCTGAAAGCTGATCAGGAAATTGCTGATCATCCTCCGCATAGGCGCTGCGGATTTGGGGAGCGATATCGTAGGTATGCTGATGGGACAATTCGTTCATGCCTCGCTCCAAGTCCATGGCTCCGACGCTCTGAGAACGTCTTCGTTCTCGCACCTCGGGCTCATCTGATTCGTAGTTGGGGGAATACATGATGCAGAGTTGGAGGGCTTGCGGTGCTTGGAAAATTGTGCTTGAGGTGGAGTGGGTGGTGTAACTAAAGGGGGTCTTAGCACCTGCACATATACCATGCTGGAAGCGAGACTGCAACCACGCAAGGCGGTGTATATGTGGCCGAGGAAGGAACTAACAGGTGAATACGGGCTTTATGGTAGGTTGGTGATGTATGAAGGATAATAGCAAATGATGACAAAGGTATGGATCGAGGGAATCAAGGGCACTGTGCTGATCGAAGGCAAGTCAGAGGGACAAACCGCCCATATTGGGTTGCTGTAGGATTGAGAAGTGATTGGGTCAAATGGTATGAAGGTGGAAGGCAGTGGATAGTAAGCGATGCGGAAATATATCTTCGTCGATTGGCAAAAAAGTATTAGGTGAATTTTTGATGGAAGAGGTTGGAACCAGCGCGAGGCCGTCTAGCTAATACCGCGACAGGTTAGCTGCAAATAAGAAGACATGCTTAATTGAGGAGTAGGGTATTCCAATACTCACCTGCTTCCTCCGGCTTGGTGGACGAGAATGCCCATGTAAGAAGTAGACGTAATCAACTTAGGAGAAGTCTGGTGAAAGGGGAGATTTGGTGAGGCTTGTCGTGCCGCATATTGAAAAGTCAGGTAAAAGGGTGAGAACATTGAATTGACTGAAGTTGTGAATGGGAGAGATGCTGCTGTTCAAAGGAAAATCAAGTGGAGAAAGTGAGGTGGTGT
The DNA here is from genome assembly GCA_007825345.1 of Lachnellula suecica. Classification (NCBI taxonomy): domain Eukaryota; kingdom Fungi; phylum Ascomycota; class Leotiomycetes; order Helotiales; family Lachnaceae; genus Lachnellula; species Lachnellula suecica. Next base: position 17,808 of record QGMK01000179.1, on the reverse strand, counting down.
GCACGTGACCCGCCTCGTTTGATGCCCCTTGCCCGCTGGACGTATGCTAATATTCATGCAAGAAGTGAACTTGGTAGACTCAAGAAACTTCCACAAAAGGAACTTCGCTCTGGGGAATGCTTTCTAGAATAATGAGGGGCGGAATTGGGAAGCATCTCGAAATTGCGAAATCTCCCAATCTCAAGCAAACGTGGTGTTACAAACTCGTAAGTGAAAAAAGGATAATTTTAAGACCTGTTTTTCCGGGAACTATTTTATTCAGAGGGGCCTGCAGCTTAATTAAGGAATGGTCTAGCAGATGAGAGATGTAATGAAGGCGCCCACCTCTGTGCTTCCCTCGTATCTGCAATGCAAGAGCCTTGCTGGCATTGAGGCGTTTCGGGTCGTCGTGAACGCATGGCATAATGCTCATGCCAGGTGGAACATTATAAACACATGGCATAATGCTCAGGCCAGGTCGAACGCTAGAATGTTCGATGAGGCAGCACCTTTGAACGCGAGGAGATTATATCAACCGCCAAGAACATGAGGCGCAAAGAAAATCGCTATCACACGCAGATAGATTGCAAATTGGAATGAAACAGAACATCAACATTCAGATAGGCTCGCACAGTATTTGCGTTGACAAACACTGCCAAAACCAACAAACATGTGGTATTCGTCCCGGTAAAGGCGTCGGAGTATGCTGGTAGCCTCGATTCAGGGAAATATGGTATCTTTCAAATGCTGCGACTACTTCCGTGACTTCCCCTTAAAAGTCTTCAGAGGATTGACCTTCCTCCCAACAGGCTTCTTTCCTCGCCCTTTGCCCCCCTTCGGCTTTCTTCGATTCTCGCTCGTCTTCCGGAGTCCGACAAAACCGACATCTTCGGGGGCAATGGCCTTCTTGCCTCCTTCCGGTAGTAAGTAGTCGGGAACGTGTTTCATATGCGACTGCACTCTAGCTGGTCGTAGCTCCCCATCATGGCGAAGATGGTGCAGATCGCCCGGGTTCTCTTCGAAATGTCTTTTCAATTTCTCGCTCTTCATCAGCTCCTGCCTCAGCTCCCGAGTCCTGGCTTCCCGAATTGCAATTCGAGTGACAGCTCGAAGAGCATCGCCCATTCGATATCTGAACCCCTCGACTTGCTCCATTTTGAAGTTGTATGGCTGTACTTCTTTGCCTTTCTTCTCTTGGTGCTTCATGATCTTGGCCAAGATCTTCTCGTCGTTTTTGCAGGACTCAATGCTCGTGGGGACGTGTTTTCGGTATTGTTCCGCCGGCACGACGAATGACAATGCCATTCCCGTTTGTCCAGCTCGAGCGGTACGGCCAATTCGGTGCGTGTATGATTTGGATGACGTTGGAAGGTCGAAATTCAGCACACATGCCACGTTCTTGAAATCGATACCTCTAGAGATCCCGTACTCCTTATCCTGCTCTGCTGTCTTTCGCTTCTTCTTGGAGGGTTCCTTTGCCTCCCGATCTGTCCCTTTCTTTCCCTTGTTTGCCCTCCCGCTGGTTGGTGTAGCCTTATCTTCCTCCTCCTCTTCGTCCTCCTTTAATGCATCCTCATCGCCCAAAATCTCATGCTCATCCGACGCGATGATAACATCGTAAACATTCTTGTTGAATTCGTCCACAACATGAATTCGAGAATTAACGGGCAGTTCTGAGTTCAAGATGCAGCTTCTGAGTCCAAATTGTTCCAGGAAAAGCTTCAGCCGGTAACATCTATCAATATTATCGACGAAGACGATGATTTTGCCTGTGATGAGCTTGAGTTTGAGTAGAACGAAAATCAACAAGAACTTCTCGTTTTCTGCGCACCTATATTTTGTTAGAAGCTGCGTATAAGCAAGGGCTAAAGTAACTTACTTCACCACGAACTGACTGACACCGTCTCCTTCAGTCCCTGCTTCCTCAAGCTTCAATATCGCTGGATTCCGGCAAAACAAGTCCTTCAAAGTCTCAACCTCACTCTTCATTGTAGCACTCATCAAAATGGTCTGGACTCCCTTCGGCAAGATCTTAGCGACATTTTGTAAATCGTCGTCGTAACCATAATTCAGCACCAAATCCGCCTCATCGATGACCAAGTGTGCGAGATGTTCGAGTGAAAGGGCTGTCGATTCGAGATTTGCAGAGGCTCGGGCAGGAGTGGCTACAACGATATCGGGAGAGTCTGCGAGGAGGGATCTTTGTACCGCATCGGAAACCTTCTGGGTAAGGTTGACAGCTCGTATATCCTTCGTAGCGAAGACAGCAAACGATTCGACCGCTTTGGTGACTTGCTCGGCCAGCTCACGAGTAGGTACGAGGATTAGAGCCGATGTGCACTGGGTAGAAGAGGTCTGGTGGGGTTAGCATGGACTCTGACTTTGATTCGGATGAACCAACCTCTTTTCGCTTCAATATCAAATGGAGGATTGGAAGCAAATATGCAGCAGTTTTTCCAGATCCAGTCTTCGCTTCTGCCAATATATCTTTGCCCTCTAATGCCAAGGGTATTGCTTTGCTCTGAACCAAGGTCGGCGTTTGGAAGTTTTGTTTCGCGATGCCTTGCAACAGTCTCGAGTCGAGTCCTAGGTCTGCGAAGGTAGATACATCTTGCTGCTTCTCCACTTCATCTGCCGGCGCAGGAACATCGTTGGCATCCAATTTGCGCTTCATTTTTGTGGTCGTGGTCGTGAGGAGTTTTGGGGAGGACATTGGTATTTCGATTTGAAGAAAATCCAAAAATATTTTACAAAGCGCCTTATCTTATCATACACGTGATGTTCCAAGGAATTGACAGCACTGGACTTGTCATTTTATCATAAATTTGCTATCCTAAAGTAGGAATTCTTACGTTAGTACACCAAGAAGAGTTATATTTGATTAACAATTTAGAAAGTCGTTCGTCTGAAGAAAGCTAGCTGTCACGTGTAGAGTGGATGTCAAACAGCTTGGGCAGCAATGGCGTCAAGGAACGCCAGAACTCGAGGGTTCGAAATCTTGCTATTGCTTTTTATCTATACAGTAATTCATAATGTTCGCGTTTGTGGAGTACCATAGCCTCCTCAACCTTGAAGCACCCATTTCCATCCTTCTGTTCCGAAGGTTCACGCATGTCAAACTCTGCCGTTTTACCAGCTTCCTAACCACGACTGACAACCTGGTTCCACACCCATCGAAGCTGAAAGATATGAAATAATGCTCCATTTGAAAAGTTGGGAGTACTGGTATCTCCTAACTGATTCCAAAGCTTCGGAGAGCGGATCGGAGCTTCCATCACAAACTCGCACCATTGCACCAAGCACCAAACGTCAATATTTCGAAGGAAATCGCAACGCACCCTGAAAGCTCAAGCATCGCCCTCCGACCCTTGTCGAAACTAAAATATCAATGCTCAGAGATAGCTTCATGCTACTTTCTTAGGGACCTTTAGGCACTCCGTAAGCTACGCGTTCTACTCGATGCGTTGGGACTGCGTTAACTTATGTGAATAAAAACCGTTGTCCTGTGTGCATGTCCTCTTCGATGTGGCTTGGACCATACTGTGCAGACTGGATAGAATTAGATATTCAAAGGCGTCACTGACAGGCCTCAAGGACAAAACATCGATGATGGCACTCCAGCTGCCAGGTCTTGCGCGTCGAGGGCAATTTTCAACCGCCGTGCCACCATTTCGAAGTATGAAAATTTTGCAGAGCGCCGGGATGAACAATCGCTTCAATGTCCAGTTCTCTGTGACTTATTCCAACATACGGCATGATTCTACCGAGAATTCAATTGGGCAAGTGTCCGCCGTGCTTCAAGCTTTGTCCTTCAAAGTGCGCTCTCAGCTGTGGTATCCAACTCATGGGGTATTCCCCCAACGTTCTTAACTTTATCTGCGAACTGTGTGTGGTGTTCCAAGCACGAAGTCGTGGCGTGTACCGAAGGACACGCCGTGCTTTGGCCCGTCTGTACCGTTGCCAAAAGAGACTTTGTCATCGATCGAGGTTTTGTGTCATGACTGTGTATGACAAGTTTTGGAGAGCCGGGCGTCATTCGTATGGGAGACACGAATTACAGTTATGTTTATGTCCCTTATGATGGCTACAACTGTAAACCACCTATGGTACCCTTCCGTCCGCTCGAGAATTTTGGAAAAAATACTCCTAAAATAAGAGTGCAAGATAGGTTAGCGAAGTGGTCGTCTAATCGCCGAGCATCAAGTGCCGATAGATATGTTGGTCTTCATTCTTTACCTTCGTGTATGCTAGTTTGTTGGGAGTTGTCGGGGGGCGCATCACCTCAATTGGTCTTCGTCTTCCACCCCGATTGTGCTTGGCCAAACCTCCCAAGGCAATTCCGCCCCAATGTAGTGCGAAGAACGATAAATGCAGGCGAGAAGCCTGAAGGGGAACACTGGATTGTCTGTCCGAGAAAAATTCTTGTTTGAGAACCCTCAAACCACATTCCGAGGCTCCGAGTGGTGCTGCCTTGCGCTGCGGAAGGCTGGGCCCTGTAAATCGCAGCTTGCAGGACAAGTTGTCCCAGACAACTCGGACCACATCCAAGTGGAATCTGAAGAGGTTGAGACCATCTTTTGCGACATGTCAGAATGTAGTTCGGAAAAGTTCTTGCTTATTTATTAGTTTATGCGGCGTTTGGCGTCACTTGGATGTACGAAGATTTTTGGAAGAGACGGGACTGGAGCGATGGATGCAGGCACGACATGGCTCCCACACTTGCTCTTCATTAGGACTAAGTCTCATGCTGTGTAACTTCAGGGATGGCTGTCATCGTGTGCCGACAGTCTGTGGCCTAGGGAAGGAAGGAGCTCTCGGAGACGGGCCGGCTGCGGTAGATGAGCATTCCCGCGCCCCTCTGTGTTCGACCCAATAATGTCGCTTTAATTCGGCTGGCACATAAGGGTTTAACAATTACTTGCTCGCTGCCATCTGGAACGCGCGCCTTCCATCATGAGAGTTTTCAACAAGTGAGCTTTTGGAAGGGCGAGTGTAGTGATGACAGGCTACACCAGACGCGTTTTTAAGGGTCAATTCCGAGCTGTCAGTAGCAGGGTATTCACTGCCAATATATCAAATGGGGCGGGACACTGAACCACACAAGAATTATAAGCCTCACGAACGCGAGCTTGTGTCTCGTGAATCTCTCCATTCGGGAACGTTCGGCGGCTGCCAGGCTGAAGAAGCCTGAAAGTTTACAGTGTGGAGTACAGTTGAGTCTGCGTTGCTTGTTCCAAGGTGGTTAACTTGCCATGCATCGCAATTCGTCAAGGAGAAGTTCACCAAGGTTGGGTTGACCGCCATCACGGTGCGCATCCCGTTTTAAGGCAAATTTTTGCCTTGCTCTAGTTGTTTCCCAGTTGCACTCACAAGGTCATCTCCGTGATGATCATACAGGAATCCGTTCCGGTTTCCTTGAAAGGTGGAATGCTGGCAGCTCATGATCACATAGATGCTCATGAAGCAACTTCATCGCCAATTTCCTTCCGGGGACATTCAACATAGTCAATTAAGCTACACTTTCTTCACTTTCAGCCTCTTATATCCGCACTAAAGCTTCAGCTTTATGTTCCGCCCCGCTAGTATCATGTAGCCCGCCCCGGGACTCGCTGAGATGGGTTGGATCGACATACTGTAGAGCTTTGGGACATATGGAACCTGCACCTTCGAGATCAGCCTATCGGGCAGCATCCGACTGGCCCTCCAAATGCAATAGCAGGCATGAATATCTACAGCGGCGCCTATTATATTTTAGCTCAAGAGCTTCCATGATGTTCCGGGAGTATCTCTGCAGCAAACGGTGATAATGGCAGCAATACTGAGACAGCGCATCCCATGATTAAGCAGCACAACACCAGTAATATTTCAGCCGTGCCCATGGTATTTTAGCGAGTTTACTCGGCATCTGGCTGATATATTTACAGTGAGAGGCTGTTTCTCCAAGAACAAACGCCTTGGGAGCGCAGATAACCAAATGGCTCGACCTGCAAACCCGCGAACAATCTGCGCCTCCAAGGGCGTTGAAAACAAAGCGACTCGGCTTAGCAGCACCGAAGTTCGCGTTCTTTGCGACCTGAAGAACCTCGAAAACTGTACCGTCGACTTTGCACGACGCTCAGACATGATTCGCCATGTGAAAGAGAAACATGGCGACCCCCTTCATTGTACATGGCCCGGTTGTGGATACCAGGCAAGGCGACTCGATAGAATCCGCAAGCATCGGCAGAAAGATCACTTTTGCTATATCTACAACAGTGGGTACAAACTATTTCCGCTTTCCGCCCGTTGGTACTCATTCCCGTCCAGGGCTACAGGAATCTTCGGAGGGTCCCAACTGGCATCTCAGCCAGCATGCGGTGAAACAAATCTTAGTTGAGCCGCAATATCATGGTGTGTAATGGATGTGTACTCATTTGGTTGTCACGATACTGACTCTACTCAGGAGACTTTGCAAACGAGCAGCCGGCTTCGTCCACCTTTGCGTTCACTTCCTATAGCCCAACGGATTTCCAAATGCATCTCTTCGAATCTACAAACTCGCAATCCGTTCTATCCCCATTTCTCGACGGATTCTCGAATGATTTAGAAGAGGTTGACTCAAAGCCCTCAGTCGCAACATGGGGTCGATCCTACCCAACTTCCTTCGCCATTGCATCCGAACACACATGCTCGAGCATCTATGGGTACTCCAATACTCTCAAAGACAAACGATCACTTCAGTGAACACGACCTGCTCCCACAAGAAGTGCCGACAAGGTATTTTATAAAGGGGGTTAGGATACCAAGCATAGGCACTGGCGGGGCCGCAAACTCCATTGAGCACATACTGGGTGTCCCTTGGGGATTTCGTTACGATTTAAGGATACAATTGGGGCGTTGGGGACTGGAAGGTAGTGGGTGTAGTGAGTTTCTGGGTGGTTAACTCGATGTTTGGCTCAAAATGCCCCAAAAGTGCCTCTTTTTTTTCTGCTAGTCTTTCACGGCATAGTTATCCCGTACCTAAATGAAGTGATCTCCTGTCTTATGAGAATATTGCATGCACACTTGTGGCATACGAGGCAGACGATTTCGTTACTTCTCGCAGCTGTAATTCAAGTGGGCCGCCCAAGCGTGACTCGATATCCTGCCCCCCTCAGTAGAAGGAATGAACATCCGACCGAAGCCAGTGCAAATTTTCGGAGAGTATCTTGTTTCATGCTCCGTTTCACAGCAATAATTACTATGTGAATGTCTCAGAGGCGATGAGACACCTAAAAAGATTTCAAGTGACGCCCTATCTTTACGGAGTGGTAAAGATTTCAAGCAGAAACCTCTCCTGCCCCCTTCACCAATCGCTTACCCCAATGCTATGCTGCATTGCGGCCAAATACGGCATATAACTTGCTACGAGACTTTGGGTGCTCTTCAATTGGCTTCAATGTGGTCACAACCACCATCCAAACAAATCCGACCGACCGAGACTATCCCTTGAACGTCGCCAAGACTGCATTCTCCAACGAGCTAGCCATTGAAGATATGGAGTACAAGACAGATTGGCATCTTGGTTGTTTGCTCCTATGAGTTTGGCTTCTGCTGTCAGCATCTGAAGCGGGGTTGTTGGTGCGTGCTCGGGCGTGGAGGCGATCTACGTAGTCGCTATGTAGGTGGTCCTACACCTCCGAATGGCGTGTTGCGTCGGGAGTGTGCAGGGCACAGATCCGTCGGCCTCGATCTAACCGTCAGTAAGACTGATCTTCTGAGCAACGTACGGTGGTTGGTTACAGCTGTAAATCATATTCTTGTTCGTTAAGTTAATTGGTACCGGACTTACAGTCGGGCGCATCTCATGCATGCTGTTCCACCGGTTTGGCAAGAGTGACCCGTTGATCACTCCAGTTTATCACATCGTCGAGTAGCTGGGGCCCCTCTTCAGCGGAAGGAAGATGTCAGGGTCAGTGGTATGCTGGCAGCCTGGCGCCGCGGGTTTCCTCCTCCCGAGAACTCCAGATAGTCGGGAGCCTCGGACAACGGCCGGCTGTTGAAGATCAAAAGTAAAGTATCTGCAAGAGCCCTTACATACACTTTGGCTCGCGCTGCCACTGGTGGTGGCTATTGATTGGGAGCATATTCTCCGCTTTCAATATTGGCCCGCGTCGCTCGGAAACTTACCCCTATCTGACAGGCTTCGATCGGTATGGCGCCAACGACGTACGCCCGACCAAAGAAGGGTATTTTTGATATCGTACGATGCATTGCTGCAGTCATATCTCCTTTTAAAGTTGATGCAGGATAACCGTCAACCCATGCATGTCATTTAGCACTATCTTTTGAGAACAAACAATCAATGGCCTCACCGTAAGATGCATATCAAAGTTTCCTCGCATCAACAGTGAGCTCATTTCCACCTATCCTTACTACAAAAGGGCCTTTTGTTGACATAGATCCTCGTGTGAATCTGCTGGCACAAATGAGATACCTGACTGCCTATCAATTCAGTTCTAGGGGAGGTAGCGATCAATTTGGGCCCCCTGGTCCCCCAAAATAGTGGTCTGAGAATCGTTCTTGCCATGTGTTTGCCACCAGACGAGGACGACTGGATACTGATGAGGCTCGATCTCCAAGTACAAACGGCGTAGCAAATAAACGAGCCTCCAGAGAAGATGATTGGGTCCACTGACAAAACCGGATCTCGATCCCAAGTGAGCTAGCTAGGATACATGTAGCCGCGTGGGGTTTATAGGAAGGCTCATGCAACGCTGGCTCCACCATATCGTGATTCGAACAAGGTATGTGGCCGCAGGACTGGGGCAGGGAACATTTCCCTACCATCAAAGTGTCGGCATGTAGGCCATTCATTGGAGGCCCAGGCTTTCAGGGTGAGGCACCGTGTGCGTTCCTCGCCGTTGCATGCATCCTCCCCTGATACGCAGAGCAGTCATCCTGTCATCCTTTCTTCAATACCGTACACTGTACTCCGTTGCTTGTGAACTCTCTTGATTCTGCCTTCAATCACTAGGTGAGAGCAGCCAAGCAGGAGAGGGAGTTGGTCATTTGGAGGAGCGGTCCCATTTTTATATCGTCATATATACAGTATTCAAAAGCTAATAGTACTGTAAGGAGGTCTTGACTTGACAGTTGATCACTTGGGGGTGCCAGGGGATTGTTTGCTTCCAGCATACAATTTCTGGTTTCCGATTTGCCGTGGTATGATGAAGATCCGGCTCACAAAGTTGATTGGAAGATAGCAGGGATTTCATTATTGTCACATCTCAGTCTGTGCGAGAGACCGACTGGTTGAAATGGGTATCTCCAGTAAGAGCAGCATCGCCTTTAAAATTTGCTACAGATATATAGAAGGAACTCTCGTGTTGTCTTAATGTCTACATCTGTAGATCTTAGATCCGATCCGCCATGTCTCAACCCAAAAAGCTCAGACGAACAGTTCGCTGTAATGTGGAAGGTTGTGCTGCTACTTGTCAGCGTACAGCAGACATGGCTCGCCACATACGGCTCAGCCATCACGGTCGCAAGCTCTTTTGCTCCGTTTCCGGCTGTAACCACGCGGGCGTCAAACGCGCGTATCTACTTCGAAATCATTATCGAGATAAGCACTCTGATATCTGGCTGGGTAAAATTCAATTTCCCCCCATTTGTCCTCCAACTGAATCAAAACAGTTGACTTGCGCATGCCGACTGAGTTCAATTGGCCCCAAAAACCTTTCGATTTCGGACCATATGTACCATTAGAAGCACGCGTTGAAGGTTAGTACGGTCAGCTTTAGAAGCTTTAGGCTCCAGCATTGATTTCATCATTAACGGTGCTCTAGACAACAATTACGCATCTTCGACGTCGACAGCTACAATCGATAGCCCATTCCACGAAGTCTGGAACCCTCCACAAGAGTATTGGGACACATTGTCGCAAGGTCTCACGGAGTTGGGTACCACTCCTTCATCGACGTCCTGGGACGGACAAGCACAAGCTGGGTGGGATTTAAGCCTCGATTGATCAAACAACAATTTGAGGTGCAGGGAAGACGGCATTCCGGTGGACCATCATGAGAGCAGTCTGAGCAGAGTAATGTAAGGAAACTGCTTGTCTCAATTAATACCTAGAGGGTTAGTCTGAAGTTGGCGGGCATTTTAGGCTTCTGCGTCATAATTCTTCAGTACAAGGGGGAACTACAGCATTAATTTGAAGATCAGACCATAACAATGTCTCACTAGCTGTGGAACTATAATATGATCTTGTTTTCGCATCAATACGGTTCTTTTTGCAAAGCATTGCTAGCTGTGAGCTTACCAATTGAACAGCGTAGCTCTCTTGAGGTTTGGGATCGAAGCACGTTCACTCTTGAATTGATGAAAATGAGGAGGCACCAAGCAGCCAGATTAGTTGATATGGCTTAATGAAGTTTTGTGGCTATCTCGGACCGCAAACACTGAACTACGGGCTGCATCGAGCGCCTTTCAGGAAGCGTGTACGAGGTATCCGAAGCCGATGAATTTAGTCCTTGATGTTCGGCATCGAGTGTAGAACAACGTGAAGCGCATCACTAGAGAGTGGCAATTACCAATGTATTGGATAGAGTCTGCGGATCGGGCAATTGGCTGATGAAGGATTTTTGATGACCCCGTAAGACCACTGGCCAAATTTCCGTTGGATGAAAAGTATATCTAGCACCACAACGCTAACGCAGTAGAGCACAAGCCCCTGAAGAACATTGCTCAAAGCAGTGGCTTGAACTGTCACGGGTGTTATGTCACAGCTTGGCGCTGGAGTTCCTGTAAGGAGAGTTCTTACTCTCCACTAATGTACATGTGCGACACTCGAGGCTCATCATACCTAGCGTTTTATATGATGCGGAGCCTTCACAAGACTCAAACCGCATAACTATATTACATCACTGCGTATAGATTGGGGAGGTTAGAATTGTTGGTGTTTCAACGGAGTGGTCGCCGGCCAGTTGAGTGGCCGACGGCAGATATCCAACTGACACAATTCAGAACACAGCCCTCATGTACCCCTGGCCTAACATTTCGAAATGATAGGTAGGGAGTGTGCCTAAGTCATTCAAACGTGTCAGCACTGCAGGTGGCGGGCTGGAAGAACACCACAGGCAGGATTTGCAAGGTAGGAAGGATGCACCGGCCACGGAAAACTCCAACCGAACTTGAAGTGATCTTAAGTTCTACCTTGGATGCTCTCTGTATGCGTGCTAGAGTCATCAAGATCATGTTGCTTTCTGGCACGTAAAAGGGGCTGATCTTTAAAGAGTTGACAATTTAACGGCATGAAACTACCCGTCCTGCGGTGAGGATGGCAAAAGAATCCGCGAACTCATTTCGTTAGAAAGCCTCGTTTTGGTGGACCTGCGCTAACAACAATCTGCCTGAGTCTTTTGGCTGCATGTACGTGCCAGCCCCCCCCTTTATTTTTGCGAGCCTCAGGACTGAAAATGGTCGATAGTCAGTACACAGCCCTGAGGTAACCTTCGATTTCGACACCCACTACTTACCATAATGATTCTTCCTTTCATCTAGTACTCCTTGCCAAGCAATTTATTATGGCTCCGATACACTTAACTCCACGAACGCGAGAGCCCTGAGATTCTTGAAACCAAGCGCGGCGGCAGAAGCAGCACAATCTTACCAGAGCTCTCGAGCTCGGCCCATTGACGTTCAAGAAAGCAAAGTCTTGAGCTCTTGATTCGACTTCTCTTGAGCCGCTTCAAACCTTGCGCTCTGACTTCTGCGAAGTGCGTTTGGCAGTTACTGAACAATACCTCGAATGGAAGTCGCGTCAACGGGATAATCAGAAGTCAAGTTGGCAAACAAGGTCATTCAGGTTGGTCATATACATCCAGTCATACCAGTGTCTGGAGATAAGCACAGCCAAGGTAAGCCGGTGAGCTAGGTGACCGTCCGTGGTATTTTGGATTTACAACTTCAAAAGTTTAATGGCTAATGTTTACGCCTGATCAGATGTTTCTGAACGTCGAGCTTCTCCGATACGCAATGAACAAGAGATCTTGTCCAATAAACCCTTTCCTTTCACAACTTTCGAATACTTCGAATACTTCGATTCAGGAACACCGACTACTTGTCATTTATGTCAACGGAATATAAGGGAACTCGAACAACCCGCGCATAACTATAACTTATTACGAAGTTCTCTCTTGCACAGCAGAGTACTTGTGTTAGAGCACTTTAGCCTACATGCTACCACACATGGGCTCTGTCATCAGGTCTGTTGCCCAGGTCCGTTGCCCAGCCCTCCGTTGTACAATACGACGATATGGTGGATATCGATGAGAGCTTCCTTCAGCGCCTCGGCAGATGTCTACTTTTATGTTATTATGAAGGAACTGAGTTTCTTCTACGCTGGAGCCTGTTGTCCACGATTTCGTTGTGACTTGCGCTCAAGCTGCCGGGAATCTGCCGGTATACTTTCTCAATGAATCATTGGATTCCCTTGGCTATTATTGACTAACAAAGTCGCTGAGTTCCCGTCAGTTGTTTACGTTCAATGGCCGTCCTACGAAGTTGATCTTCTATTCTATATGCGAATCTGGGTGGCTATTCTTGTTGACACACTGTTAAAACCTCCCATCATGAATGCCCGGGGATGAGTTAGAATATTGCATTGACTTGAGAATGAGACCATGTAAATGCCCCACTGGATATGGGACTTTGTTATGGTCTTATTTTCGGATCAATACGTATCCGCAACTTAGGTTACTAGCTTCAAGCAACATCAATTGTGACTTGGTCTACTCAGTACATATACAATCAAAAAATAGTCTTTGGACCAAAACTTCAGTTAAAAAGACCCCGATTTGGCCGGCGTTCATAATACCTCCTCCACAAGACTCGCCATTATCGAGAGACCAGATGCGACCTCCTGTGGCCACACCACATCGTCAAAATTAAACCTGCTTGATCCCGTCCCGGCATCGCGGATCCGCCTGTTGTGCCGCATCGCTGTGCACGAAATACCACCCACACTTCGGCTCCTCCTGGTCAAGTATGAAAAGTCTTCCCTGTATGCCTGGGGTCATCTCTTTCTGCATCCACGGAAGAACTCTTGTCTTTTCGGTCACCTTCCGAAAGTGTATTCAAGCCCGACCCTGTACCGTGGCTCAACTTTAGTATCATTTCATTGCAATTGGCTCCATTTGGTGGCATGCATGATGCAGGCGGCCTCTTGAGGGGCCACCTCAACCCCAAAACAACACGAGGCTGTCTAGCTCTGGTTGCCTCGTTCTGCCTCGCCTGTTTTGGGCTGACGGATGCTGGAGTAATGCCTTGAGCTGCGTCATAAAGGAGATGGCTGGATTGTGGACCGAAAGAGGCATGTGGCAATGCCTGCCTGTCGATTTCGAATTTTTAGCCGCCCAGGGGTTGAAAGGGGTCCCTGTAAAATAGACGACCTTTAATCTTTTTTCAGTATCATGATTGCTCATCTTATGACCTTGTAAGCTGGGTAGAGCCACGCTTCAAAAGTTAAATTATGGTTCAAGCCGTCTGGCAGTACTAGTCGTCCTCGGATAAATCACTTGCTTCCCGGCGCTCCCCTGAGAAGCAGGCGCAGGCCTTATAATCATAACAGGGCCTCTGCATGATCTTGTTTGCCGAAGGATTCTCTGGCCTCTCTTAAAATGACAGTTACTGTACTGCACGGCACCCACCCACTCAAGCCAGACCGTGTTTGCGTAAGAGACAGGAAAGCCATCGAAGCTGGATTTGCATCTTATATTACGGTAACTTTAGCCGCATACAAAGGAGGAAGGAAGTAGGTAAAGTCAAATTACGAAGAGCACACTGCATGGCTCACCTTACCGTTTGCCCGGGCTTCGACCCCTGAACCCCTTTCGGTGATAATAATCTTGCTTTCAAATTATCATTTTCAGAAATTTTGAATGTATACCACAAGTACTAAAAGTTTTTTCGCCAGAGAGATTCATTCATTCACTCTCATTTGTGCTAGGGTAAAGTGTACAGCGAATACAACGTCAAGCTCTTCCTCTGCCCAGCCTTGAATATCCTTGAACCCATCACAACAGTCATCTCAACATTCTAAAGCACAGCGAACTCATGCTACCAACGGTAACCCAGTACTTTTTACGTGTTAGTAGGAACATTCGTTGGATAACGGTCGCCAGCTGGGTTGAATTTGGCCAAGGTAGCGTCAATCTCCTCCATTTCTTCGTCCGTGAGGTCGATGAGCTTGCTGTTCTCCTCGACCCGCGCCACTGTCGTAGCGCCGGGGATAGGAATAATAGTCGGCATTCCAGGACGTCGAGAAAGTGCTCTCGTCCAGTTGATGGCGAACTGAGCGGGTGTACAGTCCTTCTTCTTGGCCATCTCCTCGACTTGCTGAACCAGCTGCAAGTTGATACCGAAGTTCTCTGGCTGAAACCGAGGAAAGTTGCGCATCATAGAATCCTCTGGAATGTCCTCGAATTTTCTGATTTGGCCAGTTAACATGCCTCTCCCGATCGGCGAGTAGGCGATAAGAGGAATCCCGTACTGAGCGCACGCAGCTGCAACGCCGTTCTCCAGGACCTCAGTTGAGAATCTATCGTGCGATCGGTCAGCACACTTAATCCGTTTGGCAGATCAATGCGATGACTTACAATGACAGTTCAACTTCCACGGCATGAATCTTGGTATGTTTAACAGCCTCATGGATCGTGTCCGCCCGCACTTCCGAAAGCGTGATGCCGCCTAGTTTACCGGTCTCAACATACTCCTTATTCATAACTCCGAATGTGACTTCCATAGCTACGTCCTGATCTCGGCGAGCGAACTCGAACTGGTCGATCTTCTTGCGACCTTTGAGCTGAGCAATGCTATCTTCCAGAGTCCGACGCGTATTCTCAGGTGCTCCATCCGGCCGATGAGTTTTAGGATTCACACCCCCTTTGATGTTGAGAACAAATTTATCCGCGTCTTCGGGGTACTTCTCCAAATATCGCTCCAGAAGAACCAAACTGTTGTACTCAGGCGGCCCATAGAATTCTCCGCCATTCCAAAAGTTGCCTGGTGTTACAAATTTAGTCTTGGATTGCGTGATGATAAAAAAACAAGTTTGAGATGGAAACTTTAGAAACGTACATCCATTTTTGAGGGCGGCACGCATAACCTCAAAGGCCTGCTCCTGGGGACAGGGTGTAGCTCGCCAGGTCAACCCCATAAGGCCGAACCCAATAGCGCCTACTTCTTTGCCCATTAGCTGTGGCATCGTTGTATTGTAATGACTGCGAGTCGGTGTAGGTATGGAATATTGAACGGGAGGACGCTTTCTCTTCTCAAGATGGTTGATATTGTTAATTATTTTGAGTGATGATTTATAAATGGGGCAAAAAGCTTAGTGTATATGTCATAGTTGCTGGTGCCATAACCCCGCGGCTTCTCATATCCCCTTTAAATCCGAAAGCGAGCGGAACACGATTTTCCGGACTTGCCGAGAAACATTTCTCTATTTTTAATATAGGCAGTTACGAACTTGAAGAACTTGGCTGTATCGAACATGTTTGTGCCACTTGCGGCTGTATTTTACCATGCCACTGTTATTTTTGCGACGTGAAGACGTTATTGTTTGGTTTATCGTAGGGTTAGTCTATCTTTCAAGCAACCTCTTGTAATTGACTGATTTTTAAAAATATTTCACATACTGCACATGGTCATTAATTTGTAGAATGAAAATTGTTTCTCACCATGGAAATGGGGAGTTTCGTCGGTTGCCCGTCGGGGTTGGGAATAGCTTCAAGGGCACGGGCCTCTTTCAATAAAGAATAACCTTATCTGGACATCATACAGGCTCCCGCATATCGTCCCTTTCAGGCCTTTCTTTCAGTTCCAGCACAGATATATTCGGCACCAGTATCTTCAACAAACCAAATGCTGAGATTTCAGATCCCCATGGATGTAGTGCAGTCTACAGTTCGACATCACAAAATAGAAAATGTCATATCCTGGGTGAGGAAACACGGGGCGTCAAATCTTTTTTAAATAGCAGATTGACAAGCATGAATCAATTAATTATTGCTTTAAAGCCTGTCATGAACAGGAGGGTAACCTCTCCTCCAGTGAATCTTTTCCGAACCCCGCCCATCATCCCCCATATGGACAATTCCAACAGCATTCAAAGGCACCTTACTCGAATTCAGATACCCACAGCGATCATTCTTCAACAACATCGCCGGGAAGCCAATCGTGTGGATACAGACTTCGGTACTGTTACAAGTGCGCTTGTATTCTATATCCCCGTGCTTGCCGCCTTTGCAGAGGAAGAGGCTGTTCTTTTGTGTGTCGGGGGTGATTGTTATGTTGGCGACTTCGAGCGCGACGTCGATTTGCTTGTCGTAGTTCTTTTTGATTGCTGTGGGATGGTTAGGGGGCTGGTTGGTTGCGTGGAGGGGGTGGAGAGTACGTACCAATGGCGCGGAGACCGTGCCCGCAGTATTCGTAGCCTTTCCAACAGTTCCTGGCCAGGACTCCGCTGGTAGCAAAGAATAAGAAGGTGAGGAATGTGAGGCCTGGGAGCTTCATGATGGCGTGTAGATAAATTGGTATTGATGTAAATTGAGTTGAGTGGTATCTGGGCGAGGAAGGTTCAGAGCAGCGGTCGAAGATTGGCGAAGTGGTGTTTGGAGGAAGGAAACAAATTCCGGAAGAGAGAGATCGTGTGAAAATAGTTATCAATGTGCATTACAACGTGGACTGGCTATTGCTCATAGCTCCCGCACCCCAATTCGGAACCTAATTTACTAGACCCTTTAGCCTCACTCCGTCAGACATTATTATTAAATATTGCACTTGCGGGCCTGCCAAAAAGAAATTTGGTATAGAGCAAGTGATTTGAGACAATGACGGAAGACGAAAGTTTAGGCATCTTCGCACCTGGTTGTCGTTCAACCACCATCCTTCCCACGTGACCAACCCCCTTGGCCCCTTCCCTTTCCACTTGAGAATCCTTTGTTACTCGCCATTAAGACATATGGAGCATTATCTGGGTCGCACCGAGCCTACTGGTCTTCAGTTCTTCCAGGTCGTGAGCGAGAGTCTTGGGAAAAGTAAGGAAATTGACACGAATTGGAAAATATCGCATTAACTTGCAAATAAGACCATGTGAATGTCTCACTGGAAATGGAACTTTGCTATGGTCTTATTTTCGGACTAATACAGTAATAAAGACTTTAAGACAGACGGTGGCACTTGCCGCAAAAATATTCCACAAGTACATGGGACAGAATCACGGTAACGGGAGCAGATGATTTGATTAATATGGCTACCATGCGGAATAAGGGCTGCCCCTGGCAAATGCCACGCAGCAACGTCTGATGTACAAATGTCCCACCCCCTTCCTTTTAAGTGTGAGTTTTTCATAGCCAACGGGCCGCAACAAGGTATGTATGACGGGCCGCTCAGCCCAGAAGCAAAAGACCAACACCAGAATAGTTATACTAACACAGCCACGAGGTTAATTCCATCTCGCGCCCTCCCGCTCAGCCTCAAGTCTTGCGATCCGAGCCTCCTCGTCGTCTCCAGAGACCAAACCGCTTCTGCGGCCCTTCTTCCTGCCCTTCCGAACACTATCATCGACTTCGTCACGGCTGTGCTTTCTACCGCCAATACCAGCGGTGAGGCCAGCCATGCGCTGCGCTTCCTTCAGCAAACGGTCCCTATTTCGCTTTTCTCGCTCAAGGGTATGTGGATCCTGAACCGGAGGTGCGGACGAGGCGGACTTCTCATTGTCGTTCTCTTTGCCGCGATGATTCGAGCGTTCAGAGTCGCGGCGGCCTGGACGATGCGTGGGCTCGTCATTGCGGGAATGGCGTGGTC
>QGMK01000178.1:0-36816 GCA_007825345.1 Lachnellula suecica | reverse complement strand
TCCCCAATAGACATCCTCCGCTGGTGCAAGCTCACACTCCCCAACCTCTACCAAACAACCGCCTTCGGCATCTCCGGCCTCGTCACGCTCGACATGCTCTCGAAACTGCAAACCGAGACGCCTGACTCCCCGCCTATCGACGCTATCTTCCTCGACACCCTGTACCACTTCCAAGAAACCCTCGATCTCGTCGAGCAAACCAAGATGCGGTATCCGAACGTAAACCTACATGTCTACAAGCCAGAAGGCGTCAACACCGCCGCGGAATTCGAGGCGAGACACGGCCAGGAATTATGGAAGACAAACGCAGACCTCTACGACTGGGTCGCCAAAGTCGAGCCCGCCCAACGCGCCTACAGCGACCTCTCCGTCGCCGCCGTGCTCACAGGCCGGCGCCGCTCCCAAGGCGCGAAACGCGAGTCCCTCGACATCATCGAGATCGACGAAGCCGGGCTCATAAAAATCAACCCCTTGGCATCCTGGTCCTTCAAGCAGGTCCAAGACTACATCAAAGACCACGACGTTCCGTATAATAGCTTGTTGGATCGCGGATACAAGAGTGTGGGAGACTGGCATAGCACGGAGCCGGTGAGGGAGGGCGAGGATGAGCGGGCGGGGCGCTGGAAGGGGCAGGCGAAGACGGAGTGTGGGATTCATAATAAGAGGAGTAAGTATGCGCAGTACTTGTGGGAGATGGAGCAGAAGGAGAAGAGGGAGCAGTTGGTGAGGGGGCTGGAGAAGGTTGATGTTGGCGCTTGATACCTGGTCACCCCACTTCCTTCGTCTTCCCCTTTTATCGTCGTTTTGCATGGGTTTGAGCGGGCGTTGAATTGAGCATGGATGGCGTTAGGATACCTATTCCGTTCTATGGGAACGCATGCATTGATGGAGAATATATGGATGAAAAGCATAGCATAGCATATAAATCAAGATCTTGAAAAATTACTCGTTGCATTGTCGTCGTTGTCGTTATGTGTGCCGATCTTGGCGGGGTGACTTGACCCCGCATCGTGTGTGGCCCGACTATCGCTTCTCGCCCCTGAGTTGGAAGGTGCAACGCAGCACAACTTATGTCGTGTTCACTACGCGTTTTTGAAGATTCCTTTTTATGTGCTTGGTTGAATGGTAATGCTACAACCATAAGTTCAAACCCCAACCCTTGTTCAGCCCACTATACTGCGGTCTACTCCAGCACGCACCCCTTCTCAACCCCGCAGTCCCATGTAGTTGTCTTCCAAGCTACCAAAATCTTAAGCCTTCCTTTGAATACACATTTGCAGCGTATTTACGCTTTTCCTGACAGCAACCACTGGTCTGATACTTCCTTCCCCGCTATTCAGCCACTCCTCGCAAACCCCCTCCCCGCCCTCCGCAAACACCTATTTATGTCCTTCATCCAACGGCAATGTTACAAGCAAACAATAATAGGTGCCAAGAACTGGATCATGGTCGTGTGTTCTGCTCCAACTCACCTTTCTCCTTTACCTCACCGAGCCGCTGCACGCTTTTCTCTCGGGAGGCTGTCCACTCTCCACCTTGCTGCAGGAATGTGTGGTGAACGAACGAACGACTGAAAGCTTTCTCTGACAGCAGTCACCTCCACCGATTTCATCAACCAATCATCTCAGTACCCACCCAACTTCTCGCACACCCAGCTGCCTCCACAACTAGCCCTCTTTCAGCACAACCTCACCATTGTACTCCACGAAGTGTAGTTGATCTGGTTCTGGATTTGGAAGTTGGGTGGGCGAGGGTTGTTATACCTATTAACATCCGTCCTATCAAGCTAAAAAGGAGGTTTTTTAGCTCTCGGCTTCAAGGGCTCTGCATTTTCGGAAACGCCTATTTATGCCCTTCGCGGAATATCAATGTTTCAAGCAGACTATATCTAGAACTACAGGCTAATATCGTACTCCCGTGTGCTCTGCTCGATATTGACGTACTCTTCTATTTCAAATCTCGGCTTTTAGCTTTCATACGATTTCTAAGAGATACCAAACTGCTGTTGAAATGGCATATTCAACGAACGAACGAACGAAGGAACGAAATTACGAACGAATGAAGAACGAACGGATTTCCTGACCGAAAAATCTTTTCTGGGCAAGCCAACGAGGGAGCTCGGTATTCACTGCGTCTCTTTACAGTATCCCTCACGGTCACCTCCACAGTCACACGCATGTGTACGCCCACAAAATCCGCAATAATGTCTTGTCCGTCACAACGAATTTGACGAATGGACTATGCTTCATCTTTTATGAAACGTGTAATGTTTATACAATCTCGATTCTTGTGGAGCTTCAAACAAATATTCGTTTTCACTTGCCCCAGCACTTCACAATACAGTATAAAATCCTAATCTCTGCCCCGCTGCAATTTCGAACACCCCCCACTTCAGTGCATCACTACGCTCCGGGGGTGAGTATTGAAATACCATGAGCGGATGCTTGAGGAAAGGCAAGAGGATACTCTTTCAAGACGGGAAAAAAGTACGGGGGTGCAGTTTTTGTGTTCTTGCCAACTGTAGACTACGAAACGCAGAGAAGTTCAATCGTTAAGTTTAGAACAATGCCTGTGGGGGGACGAGCTACTTTTTGCCTTTTTTATTGTTCCGATGACGTTTGAAAGAACCAATGAACGGTTTTGTTGACAACAGCCTAGTGCCTTGCAGCCATGTTCTTCTTCCTGGCGGCCGGGAATCAGACAAGTGCATTTTATGGAGACTTCGAGGTAGGGGGGGAGGGGTAGGAGTGGCACCGTAGGCGCGGAGCAAACAGCATACCAACGGTAGATCTTAAAGTGTTTTGCTTTCTGTGTATTGAAAGACGGAGAAGGGGCAGTATTTTTATATATATACTCATACCCCCAACCCCTTCCCAATCAAAACCCCACCCAAATGACCTTACCGACATTTTCCCTATCCACCCCTTCCGCCCGAGCCCCTATTTCTATGCCCCAAACAACGCATACTCTACCTAAGCCGCCAAGACAAAGTCCCTAGCCAGAACGAGCATGAGAGGAGCGGGGTAGTGCGTCTTGTTTTTGTTCACCTTTCATAGACGCCGTTACCTCTTTTAGAGAAACATAATACTTTTCCAGGCTAGGGTGCTGGGATGAAGAGAATTAGGCTTGGGATTTTGACAGCAAGTACCGTTGCAAACGAACTTTGTATTTGACAACAGTCGAGGTGTTTATTTACTACGCTTCCGGTGACCTGTTCTCATCTTCGAAAGTTTTTCTCGGGCTTTAGGTAGATTGTTTGTAGGTGTTGAGAACTCGAGATGCCAGACACCACATGTTCGCCCCTTCGCAACTGAGTTTTTTTGGTTTCTGGTTATTGAGACTGAGAGGGAAGGGGCATTTATACTATCTTCATCCCCTCATGACCTGGGAGAGTTTTTTTGGCAAAATGCGATGAAGGCTGAACGACTAACACGTACTGATTCGAGCACAAGAATGTTTCAGATCTCCACGGGAAATATATGTATTCCTTTCGACCAGCATCTCCATCGCGTAACAGATGGTTCCTCCTCATGGCCAAATGCTCATGCGTTGAGAAGGTGGGTGGTGTTCTGTCCCAGCTTCTCAACAAAAGCTAAGGCTACTGCGCACACCTATGTCGGCACGCTTGCGCGGACTGAAGGGTAAATCAGTGGGCTGAAAGTTCGTTGACAGCAAGCACTGTAGTGGGTGTTGCTGACATTGACAGCAGACGCTTCGCAAAAGCGGTTTGGGGTTTCAATTATTCAAACGCTCGACAATGGTGGCTGGTAATTACGCAGAGTGGAGGATCGAAAGAGGGTAAAGGAGAAGGTGGCAAAGCAAAACCATGTGTGTAGGGTGTAGCGAAAATAAGTGGGGTTGCGGTTGGAAGGTGTTTGAGCTGGTATATTTGTAAGAATAGATAGATGGATCAGAAAGCTGAACGCATTTGCGCGATAAGGTGTCCTATTGCTGCTATCTGGAGGCCTCTGTCTCACTTTCTATAGATGCTCGGCTTTTTACCTCAGGAATCGACCTTGGCCTTCGTGGCGAGGAAGTATATATGTACCCCCAACAAGCCAATATGGTTCCGGTAGCTCAAAGCAGACAGATACCCCGATCATGACTTTTGATTGAAGCTGGTGTCTCCTGTTTCTCAGTCACAGCCCCTCGAGTGCCAAATTCCGGTGTGTGGAAAATCTTCACTGGTGGGGATAGTGTGGGGTTGTTGTGGTGACTTGCGGGGTTTTGACAGCAGCTGGCTACTTGAGAACATGAGGTGCCTCTTGACAACAGCTTAGTGCGTGACATTGAATTCACGCTGTAGACGAGAATTTTAATGCAGCGAGCAGGTATCGCGACGAAAGAGGCCGGCTTGTCGCAAGAGTACCGTAGAGCAAGGTTAAGTTCCATGTTGAGGAATTTCACTTTCTTCGTTGGGCTTTTTGACTACTTCGGTGATGGTATTTATATTATCCCAGTAAAGATCCAAAAAGTAGGTGTTCTGTCATGCGGGCTCTAAACCTGTTGCCGCCGTCTTCCAATTCAGAATTTATTTCCTTGTTTCGTGGAGGATCAAGTATTTAATTCAATCCCAGATGCTCTCAAAAAGATAATTGTGATTTCCACCGGCGATTCTGCACGTCATGGGTGTGCTGAGCTGCGCACAAGGTAAGTTTCTACTTGGGCCCCGTTAGCTATCGTTCAACTTTTTCGGATATACCCAAGCTCTATTCAATCAAATGCTGTACTGAGGAAGAACTCCTGTTGAACGAAAGAGTTATTGACAGCAGTTAATTTATTGATTGAGCAAAGTGTTGTGAAACCACTTTTGTTCCGTACACATTCAACGTTTTTTGACAAATACTTTTGAAATACAAAACAAGTGACTGACTTGACAAGAGGGACAGAGGATACAGCGCAACGCACGGCCATGCGATCCAATGCTCATTTGCTTTGGAAGTCTGCTGAGCTGAATTATTGGGGGAAGTGACCTTTATAGACCCACCCTCAGCTCTAAGGACAGAGCACTTCTGCGCCCATTGTCGCATGCGGATCGAGAAACACAATTCTAAAAGTCTCGGAGAGCTTTCCGGCAATCACGACTATTAAGACAAAAGAGACTCACGGCAAGCCGCCAACTAGTCGCGTTTCGACTTCAGAAAGAGGAACTTCGCTCCCGCGAAAGGCATAGTTTGAGGTTGTAAAGAGGTTAAGAGCAAGTGCTACTGGTTGGTTTTCAGGGCGAAATAAGATACATTACAGCTCCCACAGCCAATAGTATGCTATTTATGTCCCATGCCGTCCACCTCACGTGAAAAGCAGTGCAGTATTATAACATAATTACCCGAGGGAACGGGATCAGTCGCCTCTGATTACAGCTTCAACCTTTAAACATCAATATGACCCTACATATCTTGAATTCACAGCTCCCAAGAGGGTGTGTTCTGTTCCAGTTTGCGCGACGACATTCTCTTTGACAGCAATCGTTGAGATGACCGAATGAAATTTTGTGACAGCAGATGTTAAACAACTAGCCCAAATTTAACTCCCCAAATGATTTAGAGTGAAAGCAGTTAAGTACAACGTCTAGTTATTGAGGGTGGACGGGACATAAACTTCTCAGTTTATGTACTGACCAAGGACGCAATGTCGGTCGTGGTTGTGATCTTGCCAATGGAGGGGTCTTCATTGGCGTCGTTATGCGATATCATATATGAAATATGTGCAGTACTACAACATACGTGGGCGGAATTCAACACCACCAGGACAGTATTCGCAGGGGAATTGCTCCATAAAAAGGGTAGAGTGAGACAGATAGAGCCCAGCTAGACGTGACGAGACGAATGTCACACATCCATCACCTTCAGTTCCTCACCCTCCTCTTCCAAACAAGTCTAGCAGGCACAACAGGCCTCGTGATCATAGAGCTGAAGTCTGTAAGTGGAATCCCCTCTACACCTGGTGGGTTCTCAAATGTGAAGTGGTGGACGAAATACGCCGTCATGGTGCACAACTGCAGATAGGCAAATGATTCTCCCACGCACCGATGCCGACCGGCGCCAAAAGGTAGGTAGGGCGAGTTTGCACCCTGTGGAGTTTTAAGCAGCCCAGGGGCTGGCTTCGTAGTATCCGAAGACTCTGTCGAGGTTTCCCATCGGCGAGGCTCCCATTCTTCAGGGTCAGTGAAATACTCCTCTGACCGTCCAGACATACCGGGCGCTGCCATGAGGACATGCGTTGTTGGAACACGATAAGTGATACTGGCGGATGATTTTGGAAGTTTAGTAGTAATCGTAAGAGGACTCTTGACGGCGCGAAGCATGCTGTGAATTGGCTCATGCAGGCGAAGAGTCTCGCGGGCAACCATTTTGTGAAGAGAGAGCCGTTCGATGTCCTCAACACTGGCTTCCAGATTTAGCTCGAAGCCGAAAACGGAACGCTGTTCTTCGTACAACTCTTGTTGGAGTTCGGGGCGTGTGGCTAGTCGGAATAGGATCCATGATGCCACGGAGTAGGTGTTGTGTTGACCGGCCATGAGGAGGCCGATCATCGTGTGAGCAATTTCATGGTCGGCGACAGGTGTGCCATCTTTGTATGCTGATTGCATTAGGTTCCCTATCATATCATCTTCCGTTGCATCTTTATCGCTCTTTGAATCTGTCTTGCGGGCATGAATGATGCTTTTGTAAATGCTGACAATCTCCTTGTGTGCACGATCTCTCTGTCGATTGACTGGAAGTGGCAGCCCTGGAAAGGCGAAATTAATAGGGATGAAGCTCTTGTCGAGGTCATGATACAACTCCGCCAGTCTCCCGTTCAGTTTTTGCCGAACTTCTTTTCCCTGAAGAGTTGCTGAGGCGGTGTAGAGAGTCAGGGGCGACATATTCTCCACCACATCAAATGTACCTTCGTTACCTTGGAAGCAAATGGCTTTCTGGACGTAGTCTCGTGTCTCCTGGAAAAAAAGCGGGATGTATCGCTGTAATTTGTCTGGCGTTAAGTTGTATTTTATGAACTGAGATGAAAGGTCAGCGATGTTCCTTGCTTAGTAACCTTGCATCCAGACCTTTTTTTGCTCCATGAACTTAGCCGGAGAACAGTCGTAGCAGACGTCTTTGCCAAAGATTGGCACGGTAAGAGCTCGATATATATCAGCAGCACTGGTTTCGGCCAAGGAGCTGTTGAGCACAAAGTTGTTTCCCTCAGGTCCCAGGCAAACGGTATGCTTTTTGCCTATCAACACGAACGTGAAAATATCGCCGTACTGTGAAGGCTTAGTTCAACTGGATAACTCGTATGGGTCATCTTTACCTTCGTCTGGCATTTGGAGTAGAATTTGTACGGATCCATCCCGTAGTCAATCGTCGACCCAAAGAGTGGAAGCCATGAGAACACAACAGGCGGCTCGAATTTGTTAACAAACATCAGCTGAAGTAGTACATGTCGGACAACGAAGATTATGAGAAACGCGGCTGGAATGAGGAACATTTGGGCTATGACAGGTACGCTTGAGCTGAACACCATAGCTGGCGGGAGTCGTGTTTCTTGGCCCATAATGCTTGCGGCATAGGTTTTCGGAGGAATCGAACGATGGAAAAGATTTGCGACTGCTATTAATTGACAGGCGTACAAAATACCAGCAACGGAGGTTGCGGAGCTTGTCAATGTTGGACAATGGAGAAGGCTGGGTGGCGTACCTGAGTCGAGGCGCCTGAGACCTTCGGTTCTAAAAATAGAGCTTTCTAATCAGTGCACCTGCATTTCAAATAATTAAGTGCGGTTGCATTGCCACCCTATTCATCTATGCAGCTCGGAAGTTCTTGACAAGGTAAATACCGCGTGGATAATTGATGGTGGAATTACAAGGACATGTGGGAAATCGCAGCCCCAAGAAATTAATTACTGCGGCCCAGCAGTGACACCCAGATATATTAGGGACCGTGCTGAGGTGTGCCTCGCTAAAAGTAATCGGTCTTCACCCCTGAAAGCCAATGTGACCCTTAAGGTATGGGCTCATGCGGTTTGAACTTCGTGAGAATCCACGATTAACCCCAGCACCTTCACGCCGCTGTGGCTGACAACCACGCAATCCCGGGAATCCGGTCATGTACGTACGAAATGTGTTTTTTTTCATTCAACTACAATGTGAGTATAAAACTCAATTGGAAGCTTCCGATGCTTATGTTGCCAGAAATAGAATCGCAAAACATTAACTTACGGGCTCAAAGAAGCCATATTCAGTCAGTCAGTCACGAAGAGCTTTTGCCCTGGCATCCACACCGGCCTACTTCTTTGCCCAAGGATCGTGCTATAAACCCCCATATTTAGGCACATGACTGCTCCTGCTGCTGAAAGTCTCGGGTAAGATAAACTCCATCATTCGTAATTCCTTTCGTAACAAGATTCCCGTTGCTTATGCGTGTTTCCACTAATGACGGGCCACCTGGAAAGTTTCCGGTCTGCCCTCGCATGCTGTTCAAGCTTATGGGCTCCTCGTCAAAAGAAGTATATTGGTCTTGTCGATTTGCACTGGGTCGGGTTCTTCGGCTTCGAAAGTATGAATTGTACCGATTTGTTGTTTGCTTCCGAGGACTTCCACGTAAATGACGAACAAGCATTGGAAGAATTGGCATGCAGCAGCATATTATGCCAATTTGCGATTCAAGGACTCTACTCATAGTTAGACACATCAGGGTTCATTGATTCTTCTGGAACTTACGATGTGGTCAGAACCGGTACCAGAGTTCTCAAGGTATCCGTCGTTTTCAACGCAATAACCCGATAGTATAGGATGAGCAATGAACACAAACAAGCCCTGCGGGTATTAGCAACACAAGCGTCGCAGTTTTTAGAAGAAACCTACATAATTCCTGCCAGGAAGACACAGCTGATTCCGACCCGTTTTCTGAAGCTTAGCTGAAGTTTCCAGATCCCAAACTGCGGCAATAATAGTATGTAAATATCGATGGCAGCCGAAACAACAGCTTCTGGTACTCCGAGTAAAAGATCTTGATGCTCGGGATATGTCATTGAATGGGTAAAGTAGGTTTGCCCCTTTCGTGGAATGGAGAAAACGGCGTGCAGTATTATGCAGATTACGTAAAACAAAGTGCTTGAAATTGCTCCAAACAGGATCGCATATCTTGCCCAAGCCGAAGGACTGAAAATCTCCCAGTACAAAAGGAACAATGTGAGCTTGATGAAAGCCATTGCGATGGGATACAAGACTTGCGTCAGGATTCCAAGCTTTCATCAATGTTAGCTGTTTCACACACCTTGGGAAGACCGCAACACGTACGATAAAAATGTTGGAGTTCATTGCCTGGGCCACATTAACATCCCAGTCATGATAGCCAAAATATGATATTGTGACACCTTCGAGTGAAGTCATCAGGTAATGTCCGAAGGTCTTCGTGGCCTCGGTAACTTACCGAGAATGCATAAGATATAGAAGCCTACTGAAAAGGCCTTCGCTCCGATTAGTGGACAATTTGAAAAAAAGTTATGGAGTTACCCACTAGTCCGACTGCACAAGTGACTACCGACACAATATTTCAGCATATAATCTTGAGGACTAGGTTACCACTCGCTGAGTAATGCAACAATGAACTTACTGTCATCCCATCGAAGCTTGCGGGCGACGAATGCTCTAGTGTAGATTCTCGCTGCGAAGACAAGTATCTGACACACCAGGAAGATGGAAGTCACAGTAGTGAGTATATATCCATTTGACTTGGGGTCTACGAAATTCGACTTCGTTCCAGCGGGTGGAGTAGCTATAGGAATGGTCTTTAGCAATTCTGGTGGTAGTCCTACTACCAGACTCGGGTCCATGACTGCAATATGTCGATAGCTGAGATTTTCAAACAAGTGATATCAACCAAACTTTGATGCCGGATCGAGAGATACTGCGATGGTTCAGAACTAGTTGACGGTATTTAATGAACGCCTTGCTTTGAACAAGACCAAAGTTATTTTTGGACAAGTTCGATATGGAGGCGAGGGCGTGGCACACACACTGCATGTTGGTGATGGACGATCTCCAGCTGCACTCGCCCCAAAACTCCCGAAACCAACCCCCTTTATGCAGCACTAGACTGTGCCATTTTTAAACGAGGGATTTTTCCTGTCCAACAAACCCATTTGTGCCGGTTGGAAAACTTTATCACTGTGCTCAAGTGATTTAATCCTTCTGCGTTTTGCCGGTAGATTTTTTACAGTCAGTCAATTTAAGGAACTCCTATGTCGTGGTACATGGTATCTTTCTTCTGAGTCATTTACCGTGAATTCGAAACTGCAAGCAAACGTGGGTGTGGAAGTAGTAATGACACAATAAGTCGGCCACGATTTCAGACAGATGCGACAGTTTGAAGAACAAGATCATCCCATACGCCAAGCTTTGTAACACGACTCCCATGTGGCGTAATAATTGATGCGCAGGTTAATTTGACTCAGCCACGTGCTGAAGAGGCGTACCGAG
Source organism: Lachnellula suecica (assembly GCA_007825345.1). Taxonomy (NCBI): domain Eukaryota; kingdom Fungi; phylum Ascomycota; class Leotiomycetes; order Helotiales; family Lachnaceae; genus Lachnellula; species Lachnellula suecica. The sequence continues at coordinate 26,354 of QGMK01000178.1, read as the reverse complement.
CCGCCGACACGCTTACCGGGAACCTATTGTACTCAGCCGAGCAGGTGTGGGAGGACAGCATATATTTATCCAGCGAGTCAACATTTGTCATTTGCAGAAAGTACCCGAGACTATGAAGAGTAGCACCGTTTTGACTCCACAGCGCTTCAGCAATGTCGAAATGCCAGTCGAAGTACCGTTATGCGGCTAGCTTGAGTGAGACCACGCCGAAACGGCCAAATCACTTCCTGATCTACCCTGCGGCGAGAAGCCGCAGACCATCCCGCAGGAAGTTTTGATCCCACCATATCTGCTTCTTGTTGGACGTCGTTGCATTCTCCGCATAGGTTAAGCCTCGTTCCATCACATCCGCGTTCTATTATACTCCGAATAGAAGGGGTATACCTTTGTTGGCGAGAGAGTTTTGAAATGTTGTGTTCCCTTAAATAAAAGCATACCTCAAATTTCTCGCGTGAAGGATGTCATAAATCGTTCATAATTCCATTTCTTGACAGATGGTTTACGTCATATTGTCTCTAGATACAATTACAGGTTATTTCCTTAAGGTATTCAACGCTCATGCTGATTCAATCCCACACAACGACAGAATGATTGTGTTGGATTCCTTTGATCCATTCACATCCCCAACATACGCCACATATCCCTCTCCAACCTTAGCTCCAACCACGGCTGCCTGAGTTTTTTCAAGATATGCAGCGGGTATGACTGATGAGCTCGTTTCTGCTTCCGTCACTGGAACGAAGATCTTTTCTTCCGGCCGTGCATTTTTGACATGGAGAGCCTTCATGTAGTAGGGTGCTGGCATTGGGAGCTCCGTGGGGCGTTTGCTTGCAGCATTGAATTTGAAGGTGGCCCTGGTATAATCGCTGGATATCCAAGGAAGACCGAACGCGCCGAAGAAGCTTCCGAATTTATCCAGGTATATGAAGGTGGGGAAGTGGAGGCCGACGATGAGGAGACCGCCATTCTGGACGAACGGCACAATTTTGTCGAATACTGGTTTGTTTTTAGGCAATGCCAAACCCTCGTCAGTGGCGATTATTACTTTTGGGCTGTTGCTTTCCAGATATTTGATGGCGCCGCCGGCGGTTTTGGCACGCTTTAGGTGCGCTCCGTTGCCCATGTGGAAGAATAGAGCATCATATTGTTGATCCAGATAGCTCTGAGATGCAAGACAGAGAAGGAGAATCTCCGGCTTTTCGGGTGAGATGGAGGCCATCGTAGGTAGTCTGGAGGCTGCAATGAATAGACTGGCGTTGGGCAGTTTATTGTTGCTAAGCCAAGTAAGCCAAATTGTGGTGGCTGTTAGAGTTCTGGGACCTAGATTACGTATATCTACTCTTATAAAGGACTATGACACTAGCTGAGCGAATCACGTGGAGCTTGGAGTGCTCATGTAGGCTCTACCGAGAACTATTGAATATAAGGCTGAAAGGATGTCTAGTCGAGATCAATCTAGGAAAGAGACCCATCGCTGGGATTGTCTGGCTGGTTGGTTGGTTGGTTGGTCCGTAAGCCGCATCCAATACAAAAGCCGGCCTCTTGCCTTTCTTGATTCAAGGTCCTCTTCATATTTCCGATACACTGTAAGTGCTGACTAGCCAGCAACACTGGCGGGACAAAGTTGCCACTCCAGTATTTTTAAATTTTCACTCGTGGTGTAATAAATTATTCCACAACATGGTCAACCCTTCTGATCCGCAGCCGTCCGAGCCCATATGGGCCAAAGAATATATTGATAGAAAGGACGTCATCTGGTACTTCCATACCATAGATCATAGGTTGACCCCCAATACTCGTCGGCTTCTTGAGACTTACAGCAACATTCCACCCGCGGAGATTCTACCACATGTTAACTCAATTGTGAGTCTACGCTTTAAAAATTAGTATCCATACTTACATAATCCATAGCGGGAGAAGGCCTGGGCTATGCGTTCCCACATGTGCACAGGTCAAGGGCTGTTTCTGGATCCTACGATTTCCCGGCATCAGAAATATCAAACAATACTCCAACAGCTTCAAACTGGAGCCAGCCTTGTAGATGTCGGGACATTTATCGGCCAGGATTTACGCCGGCTTGTAGTGGACGGCGCGCCCTCCGGTGACTTATATGGTGTCGACATTGCCAATCATTGGGACGTCGGATTTGATATGTTTCGAGACCGGGATAAGTTTGATGCCCATTACATCGAAGCTGATATCTTGAATCCAAATTCATACCTCGAAGCATTGGAAGGAAAGATGGATATTATATGGGTCACATATCTGCTCCATCAGTGGACTTGGGAAGGTCAGGTTCTTGCGGCTAGACGTTTGGTTGCGCTCTCGCGTCCAGGAACAATCGTGGTCGGCTTTCAAGTTGGTTTTGAGGTCGCAAGGCATCAGGCTGCTAGTGAACTGATGAAAGGAGCATGTTTCGGACACGACCCGATTTCGCTTACGCAGATGTGGGAGCAAGTAGGCGAGGAAACGGGCTCAAAGTGGAAGACCGAAGCACGGTTCAGATCCTTAGAAGACATGGGCATGACGGCGGCAGACTTGTCTGGGGATAAGAGAATCCTAGAGTTCACAGTCGAGCGGATGAAGTAGCGGTTCTTGTTAAAAGTGACGTACCGTTACTTGTAATTCCAAGGGAATGCCATCTGGTCAAGTAAACAGGCTCAATCTTGAAAATCGATCATCGCTATTCTGCCAAATATTAACCGGCGTGATATATTTTTAAAATCGTTCGTCGTAGTCCAAACTCTGTGTCTCTCGTCATTCCTCAGCTTCAAACTAAGAGTTCAGTAAGCTGTAACTTCTGGAGTATCTAGGCCGGGAGCGTTCAAGCCATCGGAGGAAGGCGTAAGCCCAACAGCTTCAGTGGTAATTCATTGCGCATCGCAAAGCTATGAAACATCCTCTATTCACTAAACCATCTCCGATCTGGCTGGCCCCCTATTTCAAGTCAGCTGACGGCAGCATATCCTTAGTAGAGATACCAAAAATACCCGGAGCATTCATTTCGAAAATAAGCATAACCATTATAGTAGGATGTAACTGATTTTGTAAGTAAGATCAGGGTTTCATGTCCGTATGTCTATGTTTCAGCTTAAAAATGGGATAGGTGACAAGTCACATGCTTTCGTGATCCCTGTGGGGGCAAAGACGCACGGTTCACAGCAAACACAGGTAACTTCATGTCCGTTTGTAGTTCTACTTCTACTCTGACTCAATCTCAACTCCTCATACGGGCTTTTTGATAGCAAGAGTATTCGGCATTTAAAATGTCTTCCGCCATGGATCCCAGTGATCCCTCCTACGAACAGGTTGTCAAGATATTAAAACTGCAAAAGACGGCGACCCAGAACGCGTTTCAACGGAAAGGGTAAGTTGGTTTGAAGTGGTTCTTTTTTAACCCGACTAATTTCTCGACCCATTCCCCAAATATTGATTTACGACTTAAAAAGGCTAACGAATTGCCCGCAGGGAGCGACCCAGAGACCTCCCGTCTCGCGCAGAATGCGTAAAACAATTCACGATGGCTAGCCTGAGCGTCAAGATGCAAGGCATGCAGACAGGACATATGATGATGACAACCGTTATTGGCACCCCCTATCACCCATCCACAGCTTCCCTCAAAGATCTCAAGAAAGTTATGATCAAGGATTTGACCCTAGAAACCAATCATCGAGGCTCGTACCTACTCCTGCGGTTCATATGCCCCGCCATGCGGATGTCAGCTGTTATGAATATTGTGGAGGACGAGGCTGGAACCGTTATGCCATTTGCACTCTATATGCAGGAGCCGGAGAGTTTCAGAACCGCGGCAAGCATTCTCAAAGACAAATCCACCATCATTTTGAAGGAGCCGTACTTCAAAGTTGGAACCAATGGACAGTACGCTATCCGGGTTGACCAGCCTACAGATATCGTTTGGCTTGTGGAAGATGATCCTAGGATTCCATAGAAAATGGAGGATCGCTGGTGCCACTGTTGCTAAATCAGCCGACGACTGGAAGAAGAAGGGGAACGATTTTGTGGGAAAACGTCAGTTTTTCGAAGCCATTGAAATGTATGTTGCCCCTACATCAAACATATCTATCTAACAAGAACAGGTATTCAAGAGCTTTGCAATCTTCTCCTACGCCACAGGAAGAAGAAATTCTACACAACAACAGAGCCCTTTCTAGCCTACGAATTGAAGCCTGCCTTCGATGCCGCGTTGAAAGACGTCTCTTTCATTTTGAACCCCGAGGTAAGATCAGAGAAAGGTCTCTATCGTGGAGCACTTGCGCTTTATGGTCTGGGGAAATACAAAGAAGCGCTTGGAGTGTTGCAGATCCTCGTTCGCAAATACCCCGAGAGCGCCCCTGGCAAGCACGAATTCGAACGAACTCGCCTTCGTGTTGCAGAGCAGGAGAGCGGCATATACGATTGGAAAGCATTGTACAAAGCAACGAAGCTGAGACCTCCTCGGATGGACAATGCAACATATAAAGGGCCGATCGAAGTCCGGGAATCGAAAGGTCGTGGCAGAGGACTGTTCATTACGAGGGCTGTGAAGGCTGGCGAGCTGCTGCTTTGTGAGAAAGCATTCTCTTACAGCTTCGCGGCACCGCCCGGGGAAATGGCCGACATCTCAAAGTCAATGTCTCAGTCATCCGTGTTAATGGATGTGCCGGAGAACAGAATTAGTCGTGGTACTCATGCTGACATTATCCGAGACATATCGAACAAACTGGTTCTTAATCCCTCGCTTGCAGCTTCTTTCGAAAATCTATTTCATGGCGAATATGATGGCGGTGGAGGGATTTTGGTCGATGGGACACCAGTGGTTGATACGTGAGTCTAGTAATCGCTGACTGCAAATACGATCTAACGAACTTCAGATTTCTTGTAGCAAAGACGATCCACCAGAATTGCTTCGGCTGTCCGTTGACTTCGAGGGATGCAGTCTACGATCCAGAGCTGGCACGTGCTAGCAATCATAAATATACGGAGCAACACCAAAAGGGCTCTGGAACGACGGGGATTTGGATACTGGCCTCATATATCAACCATTCCTGCAACCCAAATTGTAGACGTTCCTTCATTGGTGACTTGCAAATCGTCAGAGCAGCCAGAGATATGGCAGCGAATACGGAGATCATGTTCCCCTACATCGACGGCGAGGAACCCGGCACGTTGAATAAGAAGCTCTCGAAAGGCTGGAGGTTTCAGTGCGATTGTGCTTTGTGCACAGATCAAACTACCCCCGCCTAGAAGGCTCAACGGATCAAGCTCACCAAATCCTTTTTTCTGCCGAGCACAAGCATCAAGAGGAAGGAGGATATCTTGAAAGAAATTGGCAAAACCTACCAACGTCCAGCAATCGAGGTTCCAAGACTTGATCTATGGAAGCTCCACTTCTTTCTCATCAATGATTTCGCCAAACGCGCCGGGATCGACCAACTCATTGAGCACGTTTTCGCAGCTTTCCATAGCATGGGATTCGTGATCGAAGGTGGACGAGTGCCATCGTTTTTAAGCTCACCAATCGTTGTTAAAAATGGGGATTCCCTCATGAAGGCCTTACATCAGCGTGGCTGACGCTGCGAAATTTGTATAAGTTACTTGGGGAGAAGGATCTTGCGGAGCAGACGAAGGACTTTGCGAGGATAACTTGGATGTTGAGGACACCACGTTCATCTACGATAACCCACCCAAGGCGTGAGTATGTTTGGGCTTGGAAGGTGTGCTAATTCTGGATGTGATATTTTGCCATCTACAAAAGTTACTGACATATCAATAATATCTTTTCTCTGTACAAACTCTGGTGCCTTCAGTAGTTTCACTTGGTCCCGTGATCACCCTTGGACTAACTCATTTGCTTTAGCTGACCATTGCAGACCTTTCATTGGTTCTTAACTTTCGCTTTCCCAGAGTAAATGTACTTCACTTTCTTCTCAAAATAAGATTGACATCCCCTTTCACAGGTGGCAAAACGCCCAAAGCAAGCATGGCAGTATCGACTTTAGGAAAAGTTTGGCCTCCCGAGTTATTCTGGCCTGCGGCTACCTCCACGTCGAACCGGGAAATAATCAAAGCAACGCAGAGAAGAATCTCTTTCATCGCAAGCCAACGACCGGGGCAGTGAGTGATTCCACCACCGAATGGCCGGAAGCTGTTACTCTTGCTGAGCTCTTTATTTTTCAAGAATCGCTCGGGATCAAAGTCATCCACATTTCTGCCGAAGACAGCAGGGTCGAAATGTAATTGGCGAGTTGGGGCAACAACCTTGGCCCCTTTTCTTAATATCTTGTTTCCGATTTTGGTATCTGCTATCACATCGCGAACGGTCACGGAGGATGTATTAAACCGCAGAACTTCCTCGTAGATGGCCACAAGACGGGGACATTTTTCAAGGCGACCATCGAGGCCTTCTAAGCCAGCAGCGACTGCAGGCTCGATCTCTTCTCGAACTGCGGCGTGCAGTTTCGGATCGAAGAAGGTGTGTGAAAGAACCCAAAATAGATTTTTGTACGCGTTGCCGTTGATACTATATGTCATCAGCCATCGTTCTGTGATAACTGGTGGAAAGACTGACGTCCAGAATGGGCCGAAGAAGAAGGAAGCCATATCGTCCTCGCTGATCCCTGCACCTCTAAGCTCATCCTCCAGGATATGGACTATCCAAGCTGCATCGCGTCTAGTCTCGTGTGGAAGCTTGATATATCGTAACATGGCCGCCCGAATTTCGTCTTTCGCATCATAGACATCAGGGGCAAATAGTCTGGGAATCTCATAGTTCATCTTCCAACTGTTATCATCGAATTTTCGGAAGATTTCACTGAGTCTAGGTTCAACTTCATAGATAACATTGCCAAACACAGCTGTTGATACTGGCTTCACCAGACACTCGTGACAGAACGCCAGAAGTGAGATAGTCTTCGTGCTTTCCATCGTGGAGATAACCGTACCCGAAGATAAGCTTTCCCATTTGATGCATTCGTCGATCTTGACTTGGATGGAGGCGAAGAGACGTTGAAGGTGTCCCCCAGGCTGAAGCTGTTGTTTGAAGAAGTCCTCTCCGGCATGTGTGATGTTTTTTCTCTGGCCTTTGGCTTGCTTTGTAAACATGATGTGTACTGCCTCCGGAGAGACCCCTTCTTTCTGGAAGAAAGCCTTGATGAATCCATCGAAGGTCAGCGTCGAGGTACTCTTGTACAGCGTTGGCAGGTCTTTCGGGTCAGTTATGACATGAATCCGTTGCCCCATGATCGTGACAGCGAACGGCACCCGAGTGTTGCCGAAGTATTCTCTAGAAACAAAACATTTAGAATTGTTCTCACAGTCTGTGGCTATAGAACTTGGAAAAACTGACCGAGCTCTTTGGAATAAGCCTTGACTGTCTTTCATAAATGCGGAAGCATTTCCTATCGTACAAGTCAGCTAGAAAGGTCCTCCAAACGAAATTTGGTCGGGTTTGACAATTACCAAGAACTTTAGCAGCAGTTACCGAAGCAAAGTAGGACGCAAAGCTACGCAAGAGGCAGACCTACCTGGAACAAAGTACGGGTAGTCTTTTGGGTCTTCTGGACTCAGCATGGGCTTGAGGGTGAATTTCCAGACTCTCCATGTTACCCAAGTAACTACAGAAAGAACAACGAATGAGGGCATGAGACCAAAGCTTTCTGTCCAGATACCTGCCATGTTTGCTTCAAATACACCTGCGATGAATGTGGCGTGCGCTTTTGCGCAGTATAAATGATAATTTAGATCGTTGGGTGTAAAGGTTTGTGGGCCGGAAGAGCAGACGCGGGGAAGTGGGATGGCGGACGAAATTGCCTACGTTGGCAGTTGGCCATACTATACTAGCGAGTCGTAAGTGGTGCCTGTTCCCTACAGTACTGTTGTAATATGTGAGAAAAGGTCCGGGATTGGCAGCCGCTACCTTTGTTGTTATTGACCAACCGCGCTACACCACACTGAGCGTGGATAAATTGCAAAATGCCACTGCACCGTGTTGGAGACTGGAAAGCAGCTGTGTGGCGAAGCATACAGTATTGTATGTTTAGTGCAGTGCTAAAGGAGACACTCTGATTTAACCGGAGGGATGAATGAATGCTGCAAGCTTCTGGTGCTTCTACGCGGTGTAATTCTGGTCATCATTGCGTTACAGGGATACTAAATAATACTTCATGGATCTACATTACCAAATCAAATGACTAAATGTAATGGTCCGAATACAACTAGGTGCTCGTAGGGAAAATTTGCAGCTAGGCTTGCTTTGTTACACGGCAGCTGCTAATTACTCGTTCTTCAGCTCCAGCCTCCTCGCCATGCTGGCGCAGGCTTCTAGCGTCCCTTGGATGTATATTTTTGTGCTTCTGTGGAACGACGCACAAACAAGACATTATGTTAGTCTCAAACTCGGTTTCCAATGTCACCAATATCATCACTTACCTTGCGGTTTCCAATGTCACCAATTTCATCACTTACCTTGAAGAATTCAATTTTCCAAAATGCTTTCTTCGACCCAGGGGGTTGCAGAATTTGCCGACGCGTTTCTTTTCTGTCTTCAATACTTCTGCGACATAGCTTCGCTTATATCGTCATGCTGCCCATACTGTGAAGGATTGAAGCCGCACATCTGCTAATAAGCTGAGCAGCTTAACGAGTTCTTCGTTGGATTTCCATTGAAGTATGCTGGTTGATAGTTTGTGAGAGAGCACATTAACGCAGCACTTCCGGAGTCTCAGAACAGAGCTAAACCAGAAATCAAGGATTTGAATAGAATTGCAACGGCGCCAAGGAGATATCACTGAGTTGTGGCAATGGGCTGTGTGGCGCATCTATTGCTCTTGCATTACTGATTATTGGCAATTTGCATAATGAGGGAAAATCAGGTCTGATATAAAATAGAAGACTTTACAAGTCGCGTTATGAAAAGATACTCCAAATTTTAATAAAATGACTAGAGCTAGAGTCACAGATGTGAAATTGTAACAAGTTCCCATTCGTTCTGCGGCTAAACAACAGCCTAGTAGATACTATACTTGGTAAATAAAAGCCAGATTAAAGAACAGGGTGAGAAGGATCCAAAACTTTCCTATATATCGCTGGTGTATAAGTGATGCAACAGTGCGACGGGTCATCAAAAGTGTTACTGCCGCATCTCACATGATGATTGTACAAAGGTTAGCTGGCACGAGCTTTATTGAATTTGTTCTGGTGGTCTGCCTTGGAACCGGCACCTAAAAAGCCATCGAGCTTGATGGCTTCGAACTGCTCCAACCTCCACCCACATCCATCCACATCATCATCAGGAGACCGTTCCCTCTCAGCGGACTCTTGACGAGCAACACCTCTTCATTTACTCCAATACTCCTTCAACCATGAGGGATGCGGCATTCTCATCCGAAAACCCACCAACATCCAATTCGCCTTCTAGTATGAGCTCGTTCACCTCCTCTATGGCTGGACTGAGCAGCCTGACAGATGGAGACGACGGATCATGGACCACGGTAGATCGGTCCAAGACGAAGAAGAAGAACCAAGGATCCAAGAAGTCTTTGAAGTGCCATATACTGGATGCACCTAGAGGTAAGCCTGCTGAGATGCAACTGTCAGATGGCGTTAACTTTGCTTAGAAATCCGAGACGCTATTTATAGAGAGATGTTTGTCAGGCCTGTTCCTATCGTCCCCGGAGTAGTTCGATATAAGCGGGATGCTCGTGGCGGCGTAACTGAGACGCTGTCCGTCTATAGTTACCAGTGGCATGGTAATTTCAAGGTTATATCCGATTTAATGAAGCCTCCAGCATGGGGCACGAGCGAGAAGGTTAGAGTTGAATGGATCAGTGATCCTACTATTGCTCAACAAGACTATCTCAACACCGGAGTCGACGCTCTCGAAATCCCCTGAAAGCAACCTTCAACGTCATCAGCGAGCGGAAAATGCGGATTTCCAAAACACCATCGATGCAAAGTTTGGGGTGCATACTTCCCACCGTGCTTCATATTCTGAAGTAACAGAAGCTTACCAGATTACAAACGCTTGTGATCTCCCCGTACCCCGCCTCTTCGGAATCTGCATCTTTCGCACCTGCCACCAGATTGGGGCCGAAGCTGTGGAGATTCTCTATGGGGAAAATATCTTTGCATTCTCGACATCGAAGCAAGCGCCTTACTATGGATTTCACCTCCAAGACGAATTGATGAAGCCCATGCACAAGGCATGGCTAATTCCCGGATTTGATTACTATCACTTTGAAGATGGAGTGCCAGCTCCGCAGAAAAACATTGAGCGTTCAATTAATAAGCTGCTGGAAGTTGGCACCCGCAAGGCTACATTCTTGTACAAAAACCTACTCACTCGGTTCATGTCTGAAATCCAACGAAACAACGTATCTAAGTTGAAGGGTGTCATCCTCGAAGGAACTTTCCAGGTGAACCCATATCTTATTGGCTTTGCCAAGATCCTTCCTATCCAATGTCTGGTTCTGAAAGAGCTCTGTCCGAACTTACAGAATCTTACTTTGGATGCGAACCGTGGTAGCAACTACGAGGGTGGGGACTGGAAAGATCTTCCTGGAGAAACCACAGAAGAGAAGATAGACGGCATTGTGAAACTGGTGGTACTTAGCGTACCTTCAGTACAGAGGTTTCTGCTAGGAACCAATTCTGTAGTCTATGGGGATAAAGGTTGTGGCACTTCCCGAAGATGGTCTAAGACTGTCGCCGAGAATACTAAGGACCTTTTCGAATTGAGAGCTCAGCACAGACAACGATTAGCTGAAGTTGAACGTGCAACTCATTTCGCTAATCTCAAAAGTCGAGATTACCAAAAGATTTCAAGGACAGCAATAGAGCTTCCCAGACAACCAGACAACACCGCGGAGAAACCTATAAGAAGAATCATCGAGGGGTTATGGTCCTGGATGCTGCTGTTCCTACCATTGGTATCGAATACGACTCATACTTTGCGCCAAATCAGCCGGGTGTAAGAACCATTTTAATCGGATGGATACGAATAGTAGAGAGTAAAAAACTGTTAGCCATTTAATTGATTTTCCCATCCATGAATAAGTGTCTTGCATGCGTAGTTCCAGTGATTCAAGAGAGTCATGCCAAATTCATACGTGGCAAAGTAGTCATCACCAGCATTGGCGAAATATGCTACGTCTTTGAAGCCATTTAGGGAACCCCAAGGAAAGAGTACCGCATTAGCCTGAGAATGAGACCATGTCAATGCCTTACTGGATGTGGGACTTTTAAAGGGTCTAATTCCGGATTAATAAAGTAACAATTCAAAGTAAAGGATTGGCTAGCAGGCGGAGCTGCGGTCCAATTAACGAGCAGAGCTTGGCGCGTTTCCAGAGCATTAACGTCTATACTTGGAAATCAGAAAACAGACACCGGAAAATTGCTATGCTAAAATTATAGGATTTCGACGCTTTAAGAACTGAAGAGCTTAGTTCAAGTTACACGAGGAAGCAGCGTGCGGGGTTCACGAAAGAAGCAGAGGTGGACTTTCTTGGAACGAGCTACAGTTGGACAGACTTCCTATTCCTTACGAGCTAACGTAGAAGCAGCACTTTCAAAGCTTCGACTCAGCCAATAAACACACATATCTAAACTCCCATCGACACAACACCCTTTTTAAGCGGCCATGACACTCTTCCCGCCATCGGTAGTCAATCTCGATCGAACTCGGATCTTAAGATACCCAGCCCCGAGACGCTGCAATGCAGCCGCGCCCCTGCTTGATTTGTCTACCCCAATGATAGCACTCGGCGAGAACAGCAGTGCTTCACCGACCTTCAACTTCACAATATCATTGAAGATCTTCACGATAGTTGGTGTGACTTCCCCACCCTCCTCTTGTTCCTCGTCTGACTGCAGCAACTTCGACGCACCAGCCAAGTGGGCTTGTAGAGCTCTCAGCCAGTCTGGGGACGTGAAACGGTGGACGATGGTGGATGAGCACAAGTCGAGAAGTGCAGGGGAGATGGTGGGCTCTTGAGTCGAGATGATGATGCGAGCGCCCAAGTGACGTTGCAGGCGGACAGTCGACAGCAGGGTCTCGGTGAGTGTGGAAGCCTCGGCAGATGCGTTCATGTACTGATTGAGCGCACTTGAGATTAGCACGCCTTCGCGCGTTGTGTGAAAGTGATGTTGCTTACCTTGTGGGCTTCGTCGAGAGCAATGACGCGTCCAATCTCAGTACCTTTTTCGAGAAAGATGCTGAGGCAGATATTAAACAGTGCACAAGCGCCTTCTGGAGTGACACATGGGCAAGAGAGATCAACAATGGTGAGGTGACCAGCCTGTGGTTGTTAGTTGGATTGTCTCGGGGAATTTTGAACAAGAATATCTGACCTTTGGAGTCCAGTCGTTGCCAGGCAAGACCGGTAAACCTCGTGCGTGTGGACGAGGAGCAGCTGTCTGTCCGGAAGGCATGAAGGACTCTAATGTGTCCAGTCGCTGCTGCAGCGGACCAAGTTGGCTTGGATGCAACTTAGCAGCATCGATCATTTCTTTGAACAGCATATAATCGAACGTGCCACGTCGTTCTTGCTGGACCAATCTCATGCTTCGCAGAATACGATAGATGGTGTGTATGTACAGTGGCATGGATCCCTCGTTTGTAGTTACCGACATCAGGTCGAGCATTCTCTTGGTGTTCAAATCAGTTTGATTGATTCGGAGAGGCTCGATGGTCACGTTTTTGAATTGGTGGTAGGCTTTCTGCAAGATGCGTTAGTATCGAAACGATAAAGGGGATTGCCTTGAACCTACCTTGATGGTTCCGATGTTGGTTGGCGCACACAAAACGCGGACTTTGACATCAGGGTTTGATGACAGAAAAGCTGCCTCGCAGGGAGATCCACCCTCATCGGAGATGAAAGTGTCGTAGTGGAAGACAAGGCCAGTCAGAGGGCGTGGCAGCTCGTTGGCGACGGATGGAAACAGTGAATTTTCCAGGAGGCAAGACAGCGTGTGACTCTTACCAGAGCCCTGGGAGCCACAAATGAATGTGCTAGAGGGAGAAGCGATGTTGAAGAAGACTCGGGCATCCAGCTCCTTCTTGGGGCTGAGACTGTCTTCGTCGGTGAGTTCCAGCATCCGTGCTGCCTCGCCGGCCACGAGACCGTATTGGGCAAATGGAGACTTGGAGTTTAGTTCCAGGTGGTTCAACACGGGCATGGTAAAGACGGGCGTCGTGATTGCTTCGTCGATTTCAGATTGACCTGCAAGATCAAGATGTCAGCTTTCGTGTTCCCTATATTTTCGGGAGCTCGAGAGGAGTTGCGAAGCTCTCAAACACGCGAAGAGCAGCTTTCACGGAGGATTTCTGAGAAGCAAAAATACGAGCTCCAGCAATATACTTACCGTCGGATCTGTTCAACAGTCTCATGTGATCGCCGTAGACCTTGGCTTCCTCCTCGCTCATGGGAGTCAAATATGGGCTGACGGGCGAGCTGGGAGTAAAGAATCCTGGGTTCAATGTCGAAGGGTTGGCAGAGCGGACATCGTCCAACTTTAACATATTGTCCTCGACCTCTTGGGTAGTAATATCTGCATTTGCCATTTGATCTTCGAGTTCTTGAAAACCGACGTCCGTGACATCCGTCACTGTAGTTGTCGACATGTTGATGAGGGAGAAGTAGGTCGATTTTGTTGTGGAAGAAGATGTGGTAGGTATTTTGGTGGGTGTTTTGGAAGATAAAAGGAAGGGAAGAAATCGAATCAGAGGTAGATCGCGTGGAAGCTGGAGGTTTGAAATTTTTGCCGCTAACCAGCCTTGCCGCTTTTGTCTTCTCGAGAGGATTTTGTGGTCACTTTTGACGCCTGCACCACTTTAGGTGAATATTCGTAATTTTCTCAGATCGTGAGTGAATTTTTGACACATTTAGATGAAGTTGAAGCTGATGTTGACTTTGTCTTATAGGAGCCAGCCTCAACGTGGAATGTTGTTGTGAATAGGGGAAGTTTCCACAACTAGGCGACCACGTGACCTTTGACAACATTCTTTGAACTGAGATCCACTACGGCCAGCTGCATTGAAGGGAAAAGACGAGCATAGCTACAAATAAAGAACAGAGATGATATGCAGCTCAAAGAAAAGTCATGATATTGATGTCGGATACTAAACTTATACAAACGCAGCGGTGCCTAAGAAAGACTTGCGCACAAATGAGTCAAACCAAACCTCCTGTTTGTGAAAGGACCTCGCAAAAGACTACGTTTGATTACTTCACTTGAGCTGAGTGACTGAAATGTCGCCCGCTATATCTGACGCCATCCCTCCTTCTAATGTGACGGTGGGTAATTCTACGGCAAGTGCGACTCGTTTTTTCCGCACACTTTGAGAAGGAGTGTCTTTGTCTCGAACGCTTGAAAATCGTTAGGACGAAGACAATTTTAATTAACAAGCAATCCATTGTTGTGAAAGCAGAAAGTTGTGCGCATGAGTAGAAAGAGAGAACAATGCCATCGATGATGGGCTTGTCTTTGTCACTCAAAGCGTGACCGAGACAAAGTTTCGAGAGCTTGCTAGACCTACCCAAGGTAGCAAGTACCCGCAAGAACAATTCAAAAGTCTGTCGCTTATATATGCAAACCTCCTTTCCTTGCTCAAGATTACCTCCCCTTCTGAGAACCCAAAGAAATACCTACCAACATCACTCAAAATCTTCAACACCCAAACAAATAAATGTCTTCCATCTACGACGTACGCTTCTTTGCCCAATGCGGCCACATCGGATGGGAAATTTTTGATGCTTCCAAATCAAATGACGACCCCAATTCAGTTCCATCAGCAACTTTTGACCACGATCACTCCTTTTGTCAACGTCTCGGACAATTACTCAGCACCAAACATTTCTTGCTATCAGCTGACAACTGCCACCTGAACATGCCACCGGTTTGTCCAGACAAAGAACCTTCTCGCCGGCGAGATGAAATGCCACGCATTCGATACATGGAGAAGGCATGCAAGATATGTGAGAAAAATCTCCAGGTAGGCAAGAAGGAATTCCGCAATCATGTCACGTCCCAGGATGACCTTGCCGCTCGGTGCAAGAACTGGCACGCCTTCGCGGAAAAGCAACGCCTGATCACCGTAGCCTCGCCGGACGAACCGGAGGGTGCTAAAGCCGAAGGGAGCCTCATCGTAAGGCAGTTAACTCCGCGGGAGCAAGCGTACCAAGACGGAATTGAAGCGGGCTTCCAGCTCGTTGTTCGCCCTCCCACTCCAAAGTGGTATTTTCTAGCAGAGAGCGAGGCTGAAGATAAACTACCTCCGTAGATTCAGTCTATTGGACAGTATTGCAAGGAAGGAGTTTCTGTTGACTGATGCAAAAAGAAGAGGGTTGAAATTATAAACTTCAGTTAAAAGTAAGAGTGTAAACGAAAACTAGTACAGATATCAAGCCGGGGTTTGGAATTTACAACCCCTCGTGTAGCTTAAATTCTTGATTCGCAACATATTGCATATTACCCTATTGACTCGAAGTTATGACTGTGTAAAGGGCCCACGACGGGTGGAATAATAACATAGTCCTAATTTTAAGTTACTACGGTACACAACGTGACTGTGACGAGAGAAAAAAAGGTTGTAATGATATAGGTTTGAGAGTCAGGTACGGAACTACATGATAGTTACTTGGGGGAGGAAAGTGAACTACAAGTTGAGATGTTCTTGCTTGAGTTCTAAATTAAAGTAACTGAAGCAAGAGTTGATTAACATACATGTAGAAAAGTTCACTGATCTTATGACCAGGTCTTTGAGATTATTTTATCTATCAGCTCATGTCACGGCTATAAGGGAAGTTTTCTTTGGGGAAAATACTGAAACTTTCAATGTATTCTATTCATCGCTATGTCGATCTTCTGAAAAGCTCAACTCCGTTCCACGTGCTTACTCGTGGCTGTCGACTCCCTGTTCTAACTCGTGATTCTCTGCCTCGGGGTAGTGAGGACTGCGGGGGCCCAAGCTGCGATCGCGGGTACGAAACGGATGTGGATCTTCAGCCTCTGAGACCAGAACACCGAGGCGGTTGAGGGTAGGCCAATCACCACTAAAAGATATCAGGGAGCACAAACTGGAACGGTACCATTGAAGATCGACTCGAGCTGCTTCCATGAAACGTTCGAACAGCCGGGCCGGGAGTCGGTATCCAGCGTGGTTGAACGATCGCAGTTCAGCAGTTGTTGAGATGTGGAAGCGATTAACCAGCATCCGGGCGAACTTGTTGGTGTCGCCTTCGTTGTCGGGGTTGTATACCCAGTTTACGAAGTCACCAAGCCATTCGAGTTCTGTGGTACTGATGTTGTAGCTGAGTGTCGCGACAATCTCGTTTTGCAGGCGCGGCATACCGAGGCGGGCAGCCAGCTGCCATAGCTCCGCGTGTACGATCAGCGTTTCGCTAGCGTGGTGTCGGATAGAGTCGCGGTTCAGCGCGGTGACTCGTCCTGCCGGACCGGTACCCCCGATATAGTCAAAGAACTCACCTGTACGCATCCAGTGCAGTAAGTGAGCGAAGACAGCCGGGTCAACGTCATCCAGAACCACGGTTTGGGTTTGAGCTTCAAGGAAATTACCGGTCAACGCTGCTCGGAAGTAGCTTGAGGAGCGAACAAGGAGATCTTGATCGATTCGCCAGACTGTTTCGTGTTCTGGGTCTTCGGGTGCGGGACCGACGAAAAATTCTACCACGCTGGTTGCGTCTTCATTGAGGAGATTGTAGGCCATCTTGAAGGTTTTAGATGAGTTTGGAATTGGTACAGTTAGTTACTCAGAGTTAATAGTGTTGAGTAGGTAGCTTTTGTGTTGAGTGTAGTTTTCGTTGAAGTGAATGAAGAATGTAGTCACCGGCATTTTCTCCCCTTTTATAAAAATCTGAAGCTTGCTGTCTTTGACCACTTTTTCTGTTCCACAAGCTGTTCATCTTCGATTGTGGTGTTGATTTCGTGTTTACTTCGAAGTATTGTTTAGCTCTGAGATGGCAGCTGTCTTGCAAGATTCTAAGGGGGGTAGGTCACGATATCCGCTAGTCCTAAATAGGCCCACCCCCATGATCCTTCTTTGTTTCCTTTCCGCTTTCGCAAATAGCATTGTTTCTTGCCTTGTTTGCGTACCGCTTAGAATGATTGTCATGGCGAGGTCTCGAATCTTGAAGTGAGAACAAATTGGCGCCTGCTCCGAGTGGTAAGTACCAAGATATGTATCTTTACCACATTGATCTGAAAATAATAGCATAACAAAGTCCCATATCCAGTGAGACATTTACATGGCCTTGTTTTCAAGTTAAAGCGGTACGCGAGACCAAATATTCATGGGGCTGCTTAGATACGCGCTTCGGATTTACATGGTGTATTCGCTGTATTCGAGCAGAGCTTCAAACTCTTTTACGCTGGGGTGCTTATGGCACAACCAGGCTTAGAAGAAGAGACACTCGAAAACATTGGAGATATCAAGGAGCACTGCAAGCTTTTGTTGTTGTGTCTGAGAACCCTGCTAGCACTATCCTTCTCCATTGAACTCCCCCAGCGTAATCAATGACCCTCTCCTTGAAAGATACAAGCCAGAATCCTAGAGGCGAAATGGCGACGTTGGCCAAGCCCAATTATTTTCTTCGATGTTCCGAAGCCTTCCTTCGATTATTTTCGTCTCATCCCAATATTCTGCCAGTTTGTCTATCTTCTTACGTTGCCTCTGGTAGTTCTCAAACTCGGGATCATGAGGATGCACGAACTCAGTACCGGTCGGGGAGAGCTGATGTATGATCTCGAGGATAGCTCGCAAATCAGAGGGCGAGAAGGGCTTGCCATCTATACGAACGATGTGCTTGTCGTGCCATCCTTCGCCGAAAAGGATATCGAGGTTGTTGAGGGTTCGACTTTGAGCGCTGTCCATTGGCATAATCGAGGCTCTTTTCGGTTGATCGCGGCTCTTCTTTGCCCATTCACACAATTTCGGGAGGGAGTTCGCTACTTCCTCAAAGGACTTTAGCTTGAAGCCCCAGGCGGAAGAGCAGGAGCTTTCCCTGGCGAAGGGGTAGTCTCCGGAATACAGTTGAGGGCGAAATTCGATCATGTCACCACTGGAGCGGGGAAATTTGATGCAGATTCCCTGCATCATCCTGGAGCCTAATAAACGTTGCAACTCTAGTTGTTTTTCTGTCATACCCAGAAGAGAGATTTCGTCAACTACATGGCGGAAGTCGGCGGAGGTGAAGTTGCGGTACGGGAGATGCCCATCCCGCTTTGCGTTGATACTGTCTGTGGTGAGGAAAAGTCGGTCTCCTCTCCATGGGGGTCTGGTATGGTTCATCGTCAGCTTCAGTCATTGGACGAGAAGGTATAATGAAGCCTACCGGTCTCCTTGGTGTACAAGCCAGGATTCAGACTCCGCTCGTACGGATTCAATGCTCTCGCTTGGTGGTTGAGCAAGGTAGTTGATTTTCGACACGGAGAAAGCCCTGATCAGGTCGCGCATGCTGCGATTTCTCAACTGGTTGTAGTTCAGAACATCCACCCTGACGCCTTTGGTAAAGAATTTCGACAGATCTGGTGCTCCTGAAATTGAACTGATCACCAACGGTCCGGCAAGACACCCATACGAGATTCGGCGTTTGCTGCTCTACTTTGAACAGAAGACCGGAGCGCATAAAATGACTACCGGCAGGCGGCGTGTGGAATTCCTTGAGCCGGGGGCATATGATCTTGTGAGCTTTCCAGTCGGTGCGTTGACAAACGATACTGCAGTACAACGCATCTTCGCAAGATTGACATCCAAGGTTCGTGCGTTCGCCGCAAATCACACAATCGCCAAAGACGCGAGTGTGAAGCATTCTGAAGAGAGGGTATGAACCTTTGGTGATGTCGTGTTGTGGTTACGACGGAGTGTTTCTGGAAGCAGTTGAAGACAACTGATGGTTTGCAAGAGTCGAAGTTTGGGGTCGTTCTGAGAAGGTGGTGGTCGCGAGTTTCCAAATTTATTTTGGTGAATTGCAAAATTCATAGCGGCTGTAGCCTGTACCCCAGACACGAAGAAATAAGTTTGAAAGGGGTTAAAAGCACTCTTTGACAGTGCATTTTTCAAACAATTAGGCATCATAAAGATAAAGGCAAAAGAAAGCTGATAAGTGTAATTTCCACCCTGGGTGGCTTGCATCATGCCGTACGCTTGAGATGCGAGAAGAGATGCTTGTTATCAGCCCGAACTAACTTCCGATTGAGTCATATTTCAAAGAGTCCGTCGTCAGAGAAGCGGATGTCTGTATGTTGCAATTTTCCTCCTATCCGTGCCTCTAGAATCTTCGAGGAAGACCAGATCAAATCCAGAGACAGGATCCCCCCAAGGGTGTCATAAGAGAGGAGTAGGCGACGGTTATATGAAAGGACCAACATCTATATTGCAACCAAGTCGATTTTCGTATATCAATAATATTCTACGTCTTGTGCCACATTCAAGCTCCTGGTATTTTGCCATCGAATGCAACATAAAGCTAGCATCAACCTTAAATTTCCACAACCGTCCTTTCTGTCACGCGTGCCCCTGTACCGTCAACGCCTAAGCCCATCAGCATCCAAGTCCAACTCCGAAAGCTCAGACTCCAAGTCCTCATCTTCAAGCACAAAAGGAGCAGGCACATTCGCCCAGCTCTCCCCTTTCTCCTCCTGCTCCACCTTACACTCCTCCCAATGCTCCAAAAACTTCTCCGCCGTAGCGTGCGTCTCACAAAAATTCCGGAACTCATCCGTTCCCCCACTATTAGGCCCCGGTGTATGCATATCATCCAGCTTATCATAGAACCTGACAATGGCATCCATATATTCCGGCAGCAAATGACCTCTATCCTGCCGCACGACATGGCGATCCAAGCCCCAATTCGTAAATAACGTGGCGCGGATCTTCCTGCCCGCCTCTAACTCCTCCGCATATGGAACTGGAACGTTCATTCGGGACGGTTTGGAAATCTCTAGCTCGAAGCTGAACTGTGCGGTGAAGTCGTGGAAGTATTCTTGTCCTGCGAAAGGGTAGTCTCGTGGGTAAAGCGTTGCGTGGTATGAAGGGAACTTGTCGGCGTCGAACTTGATGTGGACTCCTTGGAATTTCCTCGCACATGCAGGCCAGAAGTTCGCGAGCAGAGATGCGTTCTCCGGGTTGGATGGATTGAAAATGCAGAGCCAGTCGACGATGTTGCGGAAGTCGGCAGAGGCGATATGACGGAATGTGTTTGCGTTCTGGTTACTGCTACGCACGATGTTTTGGGACAGAAATAGGATACTCCCGATCCAACGATACCTTGAGTCGAATGGTTAGTCCAGGGCCGTTGGATGTTGGGATGGAACTTACATGTCAAGATGGAAGCCCAAATTATTCCGTGCTGGAGCGATCGCAGTCAAAACGCTTCTGTGGGAAAGATCAGCGTTTGGACGGGGTTCTTGGGTAGTGCAATATGCTCTGATAGAGCCGTGAAAGGTACGATTTCTGAGTTGATTGCTCTGTATATTAAGGCTTCTGTAGCCTTTTTTCCTTAGTGAGTGAGTGGGAAAGATGCGAGACATTTCCGAGGTTTCCGGTTGCTCAGAGAAGCGCATCGTATCAAGTGTGACTGGAATCCACACGAATTTTGGCATATCGCTATCGGCTTCGAAGAGGAGACCCCGGCGCATCAACATATCTGGTGGCGTGGTAAAGTCCTTGAATTGGTGACAGATCATCTGGTGAACCTCTAGATCGGTGGTCTGACACTCAGCGCTGCAATACTTGGCATCTCTACAAGTAGTGCAGATGACTGAAGCCCTTTGTCCACAAATAACGCAGTTGCTGCAAATTAGCTTGTGTGCTGGCCAGTCCGCACTTTGACATTTAGGGGTGCAGTATTTTGTGTTCATACAAGATGAGCATGTCAGTGAGGCGGGGGCTGAACAAAACACACACGGGGTGACAGTGTTGGTTGATGACATGGTGGAAAGGCTGTGTGGGTATAGTCGTACAGCAGTATGATCGTCAGCGTTGAAGATTAAATCCCCCAGAAATAAGGAGGTGGGTGCACGTGTTTGCCAACCAAACCAAGACAAACAGTGATTCAATCAAAGCAGGCATCCTTGATGATGAGGCAGGAGCATAACAACAAAGAAGTCAATGTAGAGGGAGCAGTTGCTGCCTACTTACTTGAGCGGCGGAAGTACGCATGGCTTCCATCTATAAGAGGAATATTACCCTCGATTTCAGCCTCAGATAACCAAGGGGCTAGATCCTTTCACTCAACCAAACAATCTTCAACACGGCGAAGCAACATCAATACAAATCGTTTCATCAGTTTCCTCCTCCCGAGAATTTTGAAACTCAATAAATATCAAGGCATAGCCTTTCAAGTTCAACTTCCCAAAACTCGTCGAGACCATCTCGGTGCATCAGCTCAGGTCGAATGCCGCGAGCGATTCACATCCTCAGCCGCGATGGAATTTTTCCCCACTAGAACAGCATTCACTATTAATCTTGATTGCTTCAATTCACGCGAGATATAAAGCCAGTCTTTCAAGGGCTGTACATCCCGAAGTAAGTTAATAATACTTTCCGAACTTATGTCCCCCTCGCAGATAGGCGGCGCTTGCTAAACGAGCAGCGGCACAGGGATCCGAGCCTAAAAGTTTAGCGATGCGACCACTGAAAATGCCCTACAAAACGAGCCAGATACACTAAGAATCCTGATATACGGAACAGTCCAGCGGATTCTTGTGGGTATATCCAAAGTGAAGACACGCCATCGCCAATAAGACCTTGCAATAACGATCTCACAGTAGGTTAACAAATAATTGGATTATGACTGCAGTAGCTTTGGGGTACGAATGGGACCAGGGGCAAAACAAGCCTAGGTAGGTAAGACGTTGACTTCAGACAAGCCTAATGTCTCAAAATAGTATAAAAACTCGGTTTCGCTAACTTGTGGATATCGAAAGGCAGTAACTGATCACAGCAATCCCAAAATTTAACCATCTTCGGCTCTCCGTCCAGCAAACACACACACGTTAACTGCAACAGCCCGCACCCGCAAGCCAACGGCGCCTCCTTCAACCTGTGTGCATCAGCGCCCGCTCGCAAAGAGAGCCTCTAGGAAGACTCTCTCATACGGATGTGCGGGACGAGCTCGCCTTCTGTGGTACGTAAGCTAGGTGTTGGCGTTGACGGCACTTTGCTTCGATCGAGTTCCAGCAATTACGAGTCTACGTACAAGAAAGCTCGCAGTCTCCAGCCGTTGGTATTTTGTCACCGAAGAAAGGTTTCACGATAAAAGAGGGTTAAGTTGAAGATCAACTGCAGCGAAGTTTTAGCTGCAATAATGTGTGCATTTGAAACGAAAGTACAACTGATAAGCGTTCCCATCCTGGGTATCATCCATCCCTAACACCATAGCTCATTTTTAAAAATTCTCAAGCAAACATCCCTTCAAACAACACCCATCTGTAGCCTCGGGCAAATCCATATTCCGTCTTTCTAATCCGAATCCATGATGGCATATGCCCCGTATCCCTTGTCTGGTAGAGTAAACTTGTCGCTAATTTTGATGTAGCTAAACTGTTTCATCTTTCTCTCAACGTAACGCACATTGCCGTTGACTGTGTGTGTGGAATCCCGGTTATTCGGAGAAAGCACCATTTTGGATTTTCGCTCGTAGCGGAGTTTGACGAATCGGTCATTGGTTTTGGAAAGATCAGATCTCTCGTCCTTGATTACAACGAAGATATCTGTGAGGCTTGGGAGAAACATCTCTGATTGTCCGATGGCGTCCAAGCTTCTGGCAAGATGGGGCCAGGATAGTGCAGATATGGCGGACAAGTGGTTGCTCAAAACTGCAACCCTTCTGATCTTCTCCCTCAAGCTGTCATTTTTCTGTTTAGAAGTTAGCCCCATTCGCATTTAGATTGAATGAACTCGGGCGTCTACTAACCAAGACTTGTGCAAGTGAGTCTAAGCCGGGATTCTGGTCCTTCAAAATGTTTTTGATTCCGGTGCCGATGCAGGCGATAATGTCCTGTTCGAAGTTGATCCACGTACCAAAGGCACAAAAGAGATCGAACCGTTGGATGGTAATGACGCGTGACTCATGGCAGAGATGCAGAAGGGCGTGATTGGGAATGAGAGATAGGTAGAACACGTCCTCCTGCCGATGGATTGTCTTTATGGGTTCGACTTCGGAAATGCGAGATTCAGTTTCAGGCAGATTTCGATCTTGCGATAGGCCGTGTGATGGGGAACCAATTGGGATGTCCACAACCGGTTGGAGTTGGAGTCCGCGTTTGAGTGTCATGTGCTTAAAAGGCAGAATTGTATGAATCTGAGGTGTAGTAAATTGAACTGCTGGGGCAAAGGCCCAGATCATTCTAGATACCAATCAGTAAAAGGTTTCTCGACAAAATCTAGCATCAAGAGAATAATCCGCTTCCTAGAGTCAAAATTCACGGAAATTTCAAGGAGTGAGCGATGGTGAAGTGGCCTCGTCGACATATGGCGTTGACAAAACGGCATACCGTACCAAGGAAGAGAGCCAGGGAGTTAAGGGACAGAATGTGACGACCGGCTTACGGAATTAAGGCCACTGGTCTAAATAGGATGGTGGGTATCTGCTGGGACGTGGGAAGGTTTGGGATGATGAAGGTAAAAAGAAATCGTAACGCACCGTTGCAGCTCCAGTGGCAGCTTTGGGAAGCATGTGAACGTCTTGAGCGTCGCAGCAGCAAAGGCATTTCTCAACAGATCCTGCTTCTCCTTGCTCTTTGTCTTGTCTTTCTTCGCTGCCAGCTTCTTTCTCAGTGCCTCTTCAACAGCGAACTCCTTCTCCCTTTCCTTCACAGCCTTCCGCAAGCTCTGCGAATCCCACAGCTTCTTGGCTTGGGCGTTGGTTGCAGCTTTGCCTTTCACTTCAATCACAACTTCAAACTTAGCCTTAACTTTGTTTTTGGCTGTGACTTGAGGTTTGGCTTCGGACTTCTTCTTCGTCATTTTGGCGGTTGTTGATGTTTTTCCCAAAGCGGATTCGTCGCGAAAGGGGAGAAGATGAAGTGGGGGAGGTGCGTGTGAAGGAGACGAGGTGTGGATGGAGAAAGAGCAGCCTTGCAGTTGATTTCCGCGGGGGTGTAATTAGCGCGTTTTGATTGGCGCGATAAGACGTGCATCTCTTTTCCCTGCAAAGAATTTGTCGGCGTCACAAAACAACACAATACAACTATTCCTAGGAGATCCTCCGTCGTACTTGGTAGAGGAGGGGAGAGAAGAATTAATATATATTCTCGAATATCAGCTTCGTTCTTATAATTAGCCTTTATATTCATTCATTCTTGGGAATCTCTGGATAGCTGTAGGAACTCTTCTCCGGCGCATTGCCACATCAGCCTTGTCGAGGGGCAACACACCACAGCCCAAATTTGCCAATATGGAACCTGTATCGCTGCTTACGAGCATTAACTCGACATCTCACGTCCATTTGATCATCGGATCGAACCCATTGGCAGCAGCAAGATGCGCCACATCCCTCGAAGTCGGCGCAAAACCCCTCCTCATCGCCCCCGAAACCGCAGACCTACATTACGCATTGCAGAAGAAGATTGATAGCGGGGAAGTAAAATGGCTGAAGAAAAGTTTTGAAGACGAGGATGTTCTGCGACTGGGAAGGGAGGAGATTATTGGTGTTGTAGACGCCGTGTTCGTCACATCTGGTTCACGAGAAGCATCAAGTAAGAGAACCCCTCTATGAATATGGCAATAGCTAACACATCCAGGCGCACACATCTCTCAACTTTGCAAGCGAAACAGAATACCCGTCAACGTAGCAGACGCGCCCTCACTCTGCACCTTTTCTCTCCTCTCCACCTACACCGACGGCCCTCTCCAAATCGGCGTCACCACCAACGGCCGCGGCTGCAAGCTCTCCTCGCGAATCCGACGAGAAATCGCATCCTCCCTTCCCCCACAACTCGGCACAGCTTGCTCACGGCTTGGCACAATCCGGCGCCGCATCCAAGAAGAGGACCACCTCTCCCACCTCGCCCTAGCCGGCGACCTCTCCGAAGAAGACAGCACCGACCAAACCTCTGCCTTCAACAAGCTCATCACGGAAGCCGACCTGGATGCCGCGAAGAACAGGCGCATGCGTTGGCTCTCCCAGATCTGCGAATACTGGCCCCTGCGCCGCCTGGCACATATCAGCGAGGCCGATGTAGAAGCAGTGCTGAAATCCTACGCCGCAGATCCAGCTGCAACATCTACACCTGGTACGAATGCGAAGGCGGAGAAGAAAGGCCGCATCATCCTCGCAGGCAGCGGCCCCGGACACCCAGACCTCCTCACACGCGCAACGCACAAAGCCTTACTCTCCGCGGATCTGATCCTAGCAGACAAGCTTGTGCCCTCCGGCGTCTTGGACCTCATACCGCGCCGCACACCCGTACACATCGCGCGCAAATTTCCAGGCAACGCCGAACAAGCCCAAACCGAACTTCTCGAACTCGGCCTCGCGGGTCTCAAAGCCGGGAAAACAGTCCTGCGGCTCAAGCAAGGAGACCCGTATATCTACGGGCGCGGCGGCGAAGAATATGAGTTCTTCAGGAAGGAAGGCTTTGGAGGCGAGATCGAGGTTTTGCCGGGGATAACGAGCGCGTTGAGTGCGCCGATGTTTGCGGGGATTCCAGCGACGCAGCGGGCGGTTAGTGATCAGGTCCTGATCTGTACTGGTACGGGGAGGAAGGGGAAGCCAAGTGTGCCGCCGGAATACGTCTCTACCAGAACTGTAGTGTTTCTCATGGCTCTCCATCGCATCTCCGGCCTCGTCGCGGACTTGACGACGTGGGAGTCCGCCGATACCGTTGTGGTTGATGGAGAAGGGAATGTAGACAAAAGCCGCAAGTTATGGCCAAAAAGCACGCCGTGTGCGGTGATAGAGCGCGCAAGCTGTCCCGACCAAAGGGTCATCCGCACAACACTCGAATTCGTCGCGCAAGCCATTGAGAGTGAAGGCAGCCGGCCGCCTGGGCTTCTGGTGCTAGGCAATGCGTGCGAAGTGTTGATGAAAGGGGATGTGGGGCGGAAATGGGTTGTTGAGGAGGGCTTCAAAGGCTTCGAGAAGTTCGGCGCACTGGGAGTCGAGGAACTCGTGCTACCGCGTCCGGAGCCTATAGTGCGTGGTGATAGCTTTGGGCGGGAACTGAAGGTGTAATGTATGTAATAGCGTTGTTGATTTTGCATAGCGGGTTGGGTATAGAAAGCATTTTGATCCATGATTCCTCCAAACTCCACGCATCCCGATATGTCCATCCCCTCATCCATAATCCGTCTCCAAATCCATAAATGTTTCCCCACACTCCCAGTATTCGCATCA
>QGMK01000177.1:0-37057 GCA_007825345.1 Lachnellula suecica | reverse complement strand
TCACTGTCTGAAGAAGTTGGGTGAGTACGTTGATTTCGGTCGGAAGGTGCGATATGCGGCGGATTTAGAGGGTGAAACAAAGGTGAGATGATATGGCATGGCATGATTGTATTCGGAATAGGAGGCTGGGTGCAATAGATGCGCTAGGCCACGCAGCTACTCCCGTGAGCAACTGGCTTCCACTCGCATGGGCTTTTAATCTGAACTGAAGTTATGAATGGATGGTGCTAATTGGCTTAGGTTTGAATTTCAATTAGATCATCCTTGTGCTAAGTTCTCTTTCCGGCGCTCGAGGTGATATGGAGGTACAATGTGGTAAACCACGGAATGTACCAAAGCGCCACTCACGGGTCCAAACCACCATATCCATTGGTCTATCCGTTCTCGTCAGTAAGAGAAACAGCATGGAACGCTGTTAGAACTATAAAACTCACTCTGGAAAGTTCCTCTCGCTACCGCGAACGAAAAGCACCTCGCCGGATTCAAGCCCGCACCGGGATATCCAGGCGCCAACCCCACACTGGAAAATGATACCAGTCCCAAGGAGCAGGCCGTCAAGAACGGACCGAGCTTTGGACCAAATACTTTCCCTTGTCGGGGATCAAGGCCTACGCCAAAGGAGAGGAGGCTGCTCGGCGTTAGTGGGAGTTGAGAGAGTGCTGGAAAAGACCTACAGGAGGACGAAGCTCAAGACAGACTCGATGAGATAGGCTTGTCCAACTGGGATGATGGATGAATCGAGAAGACAGCCGCCTCCAGCATTTCTAACAGTATGAGTCTTTAGATAGGTGGATTTGAAGATAGAAGTCATTACGCTCGAGTCAGATTCAGCCCAAGACTTCCTCTGATCAACCCACCCGCAAGAGCTGCCCCTATTGTCTGAGCCACCATATACAAAACGCCCCGCGAGAACCCCGTCAGGCCAGCACACACTGTAGCAAAGGTGATAATAGGGTTAATATGCCCTCCAGACGCAGGGGCGAGCGCATAAATGAACAAAGTCAGCAGGAAGATGTTGCTAACGGCAACGTATGCCGCAACTTGGGGTGTATCGAAGCTTTTCAGAGTACTATCGATCATGGCAGAGGTATAGCATAAAGAAGTTGATCCCATGAATTCAACAAACTAAAGCACAATTAAACATTGGACTGGTCGGCTAAGACTGCGGGGTTCTCACAGCTGACTTCCAAAGACTGATATCGTCCCACCCGTCGAGGAAATAGGTGTGAAAGATACTTCTGAATGTTCTGATTTCGGCATATTTCCGATGATCTTGTCGCAAAACTGCAGCGAAGGAACCGGGAAATTGGGCTGCTGGTGCTGGCACCAGTGTTTTCTCCATGCTGGATGGGATGGGATTTGTAGTTGACAGACAGAAAAAAGCAAAGAAGTGCTGAGATATCGATAAGAGGAATTGCAAGCTGCTTTTGACTTTGCCAAATGAACGATGAGAAAATAGAAATGGCTTGCTTATGAACCTGAGAGACGCTAGCATTGGTAACCTGCTGCAAGAAGCTGAATAAGCAGCTTGATGAAAGGGACAACTCAGACACTGTAATGAACAAGCTCAGGCTCGGATTATTTAAGAAGAGCCTCATTTTACGTCACATATACATAGTTTATTAGGCACATTGATGGTTCTAGTGGGAAGGAAGACAGGAGAGTTGAGGTGAAGTTAAGTAGGGTAAGTTGGGGAGTTTGAAAATTACGCGCGCATGACCAAGACACCCGCAAACGCAGCTCGCGCCAATCAGAAGGGAACATTTCCAATCCACCATCGTCAACGACAATAAATTCCTCGACCTTAGCCCAGCCATTGCGCCCCCTCATCGCGACAATGGTATCCAAACTTACTCCCGCCGCCTTCAGAGGCGCCTTCCGGCCAGTCCGAATAGCTTCACGAGCTCCATGCCGGGCATTTACAGCTTCCCCCAGGGTAGCAAGTGATGCGCTCCAAGTCGTTCGTATCCCCTTCTCCAGCCCAAGCTCCAGTACAGCTCCTAACAGCTCAAACGCAGCATCGCGACTCTCCCGAGAACAATGCCAACATCCCCTTTAAGTTCACTGAGCAGAACAACAAGCTCATCGACGAGATTCTCAAGCGATACCCGCCGCAATACAAGAAAGCCGCCGTGATGCCCATCCTAGACCTCGGACAGCGACAGCACGGATTCACAAGTTTGGGCGTCATGAACGAGGTAGCGAGATTATTGGAGATGCCACCCATGCGTGTCTACGAAGTTGCGACATTCTACACCATGTACAATCGCTCGCCGGTCGGGAAGTGGCATTTACAAGCTTGCACGACGGTAAGCGACGGCGTGTTCAACTGAACAGGGAGGTACTAATCACGGATATAGACGCCATGCCAACTCGGGGGTTGCGGAAGCGACGCCATCATGAAAGCCATCGAGGGCCATCTCGGCATTAAGCCCGGCCACACCACGAAAGACGGCCTCTTCACTTTCTCCGAAGTCGAGTGCCTTGGCGCCTGCGTCAACGCCCCGATGGTGCAAATCAACGACGATTTCTACGAGGACCTTACGCCCGAAAGCACAGTGAAGCTGCTAAAAGCACTGCAAGCCAGCGCGAAGGATGTCGATACTACTAGCGGCAAGGGCGCTCTGACTGGCGAGGACAAGAACGTGAAGAGCGGAAAGGACGTGGGAGTTGGCTCGGGAAGGATAAATACAAAGGATGGTGTTCCGGTTCCGGCGCCAGGCCCGATGAGTGGACGGAAGACGTGCGAGAATATTAAGGGGCTGACGAACTTGACTTCTGAGCCTTGGAGTACGGAAGTTTTCAAGAAGGAGTTTGCGTAGATGGGAGCGGGAAATCGACATGTGTATATATTCTGTATTGATGTTTAGACTCGTCTCTGTCGTATTAGTCTGCGAGCTTCTTAGTCGCGGGGACCTGGCTGCGTATTTGCAAGTGCAGAATGCAGTCAACTTCCCAAAAGTCTCGTCGCATGAATGTTGGGGCAGCGATATCCATGACTCTCTTTCTCGCGCCGCTTGAAACTCTTCACGGCTTCTCGTTGTTTCTCGTTCAAATGTCCGAACAAGATCTGACGTCAAACCAAACTTTCTCTCCGCCAAGCATATATATATCCCCTTCATTTCCTTATTTCTTTTACGGTCAAATCTGAGCGGATATATACCAATCCTGACAAGGGGGGAGAGTGGCGGCATTTTTAATCTTCAAACTGCATGTGCACCGTAGCATTTGATTTCTCCCGTTAAGTTACCAATGCTCTCTCATATCATCACTTCCTGTTCCTGGATTCTGCAAATTTGCTGTCAAAATTACACATGCTGTCAAATCTCCATCTGTTATTCCTGCTCCATTCACGAGTTTTCTACGAATCATTTAGCACCTCATCCATCAATGCGGGTTTATTTGCAAACGGGAATGCCCGTAACAAACCGGGTGGAAGTCCGAGCTGGCTTTCTCCCATGCCTGCGAGGACAATAGCCTCAATTGCTTTTACGAGACACGCTATATAGTTGTCAGCTCTTTTATAACAGGGCTCCAGCGAGCTTAGAGAGTGTGCTTGGGTTCCTGTTTGCCGCTAATTGGCACTGTCCTCTAGAGTGGGATGCAAGCACGCAGTTTTTGCCTCTGGGATAGGGCCCATTCACCATAGCGAGTCCTCCGATACCTGCCAGTCCGATCAATGTTCCTATATAAGCTGCTGCACATTTCAGTTTTTGGACCCTCCCATGTTTCAGAACAGATTGATTCCTCATGGCATGCGTTGGGTGCGAAGTGGACTGAATCGAGATGATGTCTCATGAACCCGACCCGAATCACAGCCGTATCAGGATCGGGCGAACTTCAAAGGTTGCTCACCTTCAAGATATTTCATGCTGAACAAAAAGTTTGCTGTCAGGGACTTCTTTGCTGTCATGGATAATTTACGGTCGATCGATGCGATGAAAGCTCAATTCACATCAAGCTGAGAATCTCGAAGGGGAGACTGACGGTGGCGTTTCAACTTCCTGGGTTTATATTAGAGATAGTTTGAGCG
This sequence comes from Lachnellula suecica, assembly GCA_007825345.1. NCBI lineage: Eukaryota > Fungi > Ascomycota > Leotiomycetes > Helotiales > Lachnaceae > Lachnellula > Lachnellula suecica. Next base: position 33,024 of record QGMK01000177.1, on the reverse strand, counting down.
GGCCCAGCATCCAATCTCATGAATGCAAGATGCCGTCACATAAAGAATTGCGGAGCCTCATCTTGATCTCCTACGTTGAATTTTATACTCCAACTCCGAGAGGGCGATGGGTCAATAGTCCAGGCTCGTTAGTCAAAAGACTCTAGATTCACTTTCCTAGTTATCTTTCCGCGCTTCGATTTGACTCGCAGTTTGGGTGTTCAAAACTTTGTTCTTTTTGTCGTGGATACCAACAACTGCACACACATTTCGGGAGTCCATGTCATGGTGGACTCAAGTGACGCGACCTATTTGAACCTTTTTCTGCAAGGAACAATTACTCAGCGAGAAGCTTCCGAACTCGAGGTCCGTAACTAGTGGCTTGATTAGCCTGAATGTTTGAGTAACAGCAATCGTTTACCGAACGAAGGGGATTGTTGACAGCAGCTTGAAACAGTCCCCTGAAGGCTCTTAAATTGCAAGTGAACTCTTCATTCAAGTGTGGATTTTCCAAAGGCCAGCAGCGTAATATAAAAGCGTTGCATCGTGCGGCGGAATCTCCTCGTGCCTTCCTGGTCATTCACAGAGGCTGCCATTGGCAATCCAAGCTTTGAACGCACTTGTTCTGCATTTATAGAAAGCCCAAACGTTGACGCTTCAATTCCGCTCTTGGCGGAAATAGAACGCAATCCAATCCCGCTCCAATCAGGAAAGCAGGATCACATCCCGGGTTGAGTTTGGATTGAAGGTGAGTTTAAAAGCCATCATGGTAGCTTAGATGGCCATCCAGCTCACGTTTTATTCCGGGGCAACTCCATATCCAAGGCGAAGCGCAGCTCTACCAAGCTTTCAATGTCTATTTTGATTTTGGATGTTCCGCTGAAATCAAAAGCCAGAAGTTCCCGAGTTAGAGTCCTTCAGATGATAGTCAAGTTGACTGAACGAATGAACGTTATTGTTGACAGCAATTTCGTGGTTTCAATACGCAGGAAAGATTGACCTGTGCATGGGGGTGTACGTGGAGAAGCAACGTTCTTCGTCAGGTGGTGTAAAGGCTCTGCTTGGTTGGTCCCAATTGACAAAAGGCCATGTAACGGTAGTCTACCGTCGGTAGACATCTAATCTGCATAATACTAAAGTCTGATGGTTTACGAGTCAAGGTACTTACATCCAATTTCTTTTTATTGAATCCGCTCGTTGAATTGAAGCCCGTCACTTGGGACTTCCATCCTCTCGGCTGGATCGTCGACTCCGCACCATTCAAGCGATAATCAATCTCTACCTTGAAATTTAAGAGCACAGCCTCGCCATATAGATCACCTGCTTCCACCTCAAGAACTCATCAGATGAGACCATCACAGTAGATGCCGCGGATCACAGTCCCAACTCTCCGTTTTCTCCACCCCACCCCTACAGACACCGTCCGCGCCGGATACGGGCAAAGCGGCCTCTGACTCTGCATCCCAAATTTAACCAACTCACTCAAACTTCATAGCAACCAGCCCCTCCACCTTCCGCCCGTTCTCCACCCGCTCCCGGTGAGTGTTTCAGCTAGTTGCCCTGTTTCATCACGTGGCAGTACAGTACTTTGGTACTTGTTTTCCCAGGAGACTAGCTTCGCTCCTCAGAACAATCCAAAACCACATTCGAGTATTAATAATTGATACCAATGATACCAATAGCTATGTTCATTTCTCATTTTGTGTCTTGCGCCTAGGGTGACGTTTAATTCCCAGCTAAATGACAAGAAAGAAGAAGCGAGAAAAGTATGTAACAAGCAGCGAGTCAGGCTCCGTAAACATGTCTGGATCCTTAGCCTCATGAAAAACTGCAGTGGACTCATCTCACACTCTTCCACAAGTAGATCCACATGTACCCCAATCTCTAAGGCAACTGTAACACCACTGATGGCTACAGCGACAGGTCATGTGCAAACACCCCGAAGTGCGCTGAACAATCATCCCGCAGCCAGGACAATTTTTCCAACCAAGATTGCTCGCCAGGCGCTGCACTGCCATGCCCTCCTTATCTTCAGCACATACTCCAGCATGCTCCGCATTCCCGCAGGCCGAACAAGTCTTTGTTTGACACGTTGGGCAGGTTCCAAGTGGCCCGTGAACAGATTCTGGCGGAATGAACTTGCCGCATGATCGTTTAGAGCAGTATATGGGCTTCTTAGTCGATAGTTCCAGGAGCATGAGGGAATACGATTTGGTGAAAGAGCTTGGGAGCCAGCGCGAGGCAAGAGCTACCGGGACCGCCTGGTTGCAACATTTAAAGGGCGTGCGAGAAGAGTTGGCTGCTTTGAATGCACCAGTAATGCAGTCCCCGCAATACGAGTGCTTGCAGGGTAGTATGGCCATCTTTGTCCGCTCACCAGGTTCCATGCATGATACGCATTCGGCTTGGCGGGCTCGTCTCTCTGCTTCGATTCGTTCTTGTTCAAGTTGCGCTTGTCTTCTGGCGGTTTCGGCTCTTTGCGTCTATTGAAACGATTAGCATTTGAATGTTCGACAACGAGGATGGTATTGGCCACTCACTTCTAGCTCCCTTTGCCGTCGTTGCTCCTCTTGTCTTTCCATTTCTTCTCTAGCTAGTCTTGCTCGTTTCTGCTCTTCTGAGATCCTTTCGGCTTCTCTTCGAGCTGCCTCTGCTTCTCGTCGTGCCCTTTCGTCTGCTTCCCTAACGTCATTTTCCCATCTCGTCTGTTCCGCTCTCGCCATGTCCAAATCCCTTTGGATCTTGTCCTCATCGGCCCTTTGCACATCTTGGGCGAAAGCTTTCTGCTCATCAATCCGTTCATTCTCCCTCAGCCACATCTCTTCGATCTCTCTGGCTTTCACAGCACTCTCTCTGGCTAATTTCTCTTCTTCCGCCCACTGGTCCTGCAACGCGGCGGCCTGGACGCGATGTCCATTTACTAGTCCTGATTGTTGTTCCCATTCTTGAGCAAAACGTCGAGCTTCCGCTCTCGCCTGCTCCATGCTCGCCGCCAGTTCTTCTTCTTCTGCCCATACCCTGCGAGCATATTGTAGGTTCGAAAAATCGTCCGGACGATTACCGAGAAACTCCTCCGCAAGTCGTGTTGCAAACAACGCATCAGCTTGGATTTGTGCACTGTGGTCGGTGGTTCCTTCTCCGACAAAAGGTGTAGTTGGGTATGCCGTAGCCTCTTGCAAGGACTGTGCAAACTGGTGTTGCCGTGTGAGTGTCGTATTTTCGGCATCCCATTCTTCCTGAAGCCTCAATGCCTCGATGATATCTTTTGTGAAGTCGGATGTATTTGTGCTTTGAGAATGGGAGAGGGAAGCGTGCGATCGAGGGGTGTCAGGGGTGTATGGAGCGGATTCGTCTGAATTGCTCGAACCTGGGGAAGCGGGGCTTATAATTGTATTGGCAAGACTTCGTTCTCGAATGGGCGTCAAGCCGTGGAAGCTTGAACTAGTGATGGCCGTGTGCACAAGGTATTCTTGCTCCGTTAATTTTGCTGGCAGCTTTCCATGATGCAAAGTATGTTCAAATTCGAGAGCTGAGGCCTCCTGGACTTGGAATTAGCTTCACTTAGTTTCACAAGACATAAGTAGTATGAAGAAGAGAAATACGGCATACTTGGAATCCTTTGCTTTCGTCCAATTTTACTCTATCACCCTGTGGTTGGCCAGAAGTTCCTGATGGCCCAGCAGAATACTTGGTCTTAGGTTGAATCCAAGCCCCCGAAAATATATCCAGAAATGGCTCATCATTTTCAACTCCACCCTTGGAGCTCCATAAATCTCCAGCGGGCGAGAGACTAGAAACATCACTCAACCCCGCACCATGGATCTGATGTTCCACCTCATCTATCCCCGATCCGTTTGCGTATTTCACTGCATCCTTGGCAATCCTCCCTGAATGCTGCAAAAATAATTCCGCGGCCTCGAGTCGCTCCTGAAATGATTGCTCCCGAGTCAGATCAATGGTGGTTTCAACATCTTTCCCTAGTCGTGGAAGGGATTCCTCATGTTGTTTGCGAGCGGATGTCAGAAACGCAATATACTGAGTAAAAGCTTCGTGGACGGCAGTTTCTATAGGCTCGTGAGAGAGAATCATGGCTGATGTGGCATGCTCACGATCACATCGGGCGTTGCGTGAATGGAGTGTAGATGGGACGAGGCTTCGATTTTGGAGATATCATGTGTCACACATTCCAAAGAGCTCTACAGCTATCTATTGGCTGGGTAATTTTCTCGAGCGTAACTGCTTTTTGCTTATGATAAGTCGAAAATGCAGGCTGTTATGCAGAAGCTTGCTTGAATCACACTTTGCCACGTTTCATGTGGCGAGGTATCGTCGAATCAGTTTTCAGGGCTTCGGTGAGTAGCCGTGGTATTGAGCCTTGCGGGCGGCGTCCGTAAAGCAGCGGGTGAGGCTTAATGTGGCTTTCGCCCGCATGGGACGACTTTGTGTGAACTTCGATCGTGATTCGTGCACGGAATAAATGCTTCCTAAAAATTGGAATGATTGTCTTGAGGAGGATTATATCTGGTGACAAGCAATGAGCGATGACTTCCAAAGGTACAGTAGTACTCCATCTGAAAGTCCGCTGTCCTGACACTTAAAGCTTCAGGGTACTCATATTTGCCCTCCTCTTCTGCGCTTTTATTGTTGCCCGTCGAATTATTTTCCCTGAACTTTTAAGCATCTGGCAACGAGCGTCCCACTCCGCAGCTGTACACTGAAGGGTCTTCGGAACCAAATCCTGAACGCTCTGCCTGCCATTTCGATACTGGTGCGTTGAACATTGGCTGAGCTTGCTACTTCGAGCCTCAACAACATTCTCGATATTCCTCTTCTTGACATCTGATAAAGAATGGAGAGAGCGAGCAGAGACGAGGAAGTCTTTTAGCTTAGCCGGCGAGAATCCTTTGTCTCTGAGAGACCCGTTGATTCTTTGAATGAGATAGCTTTGTAGGTCGACTCGTCGTTGGCCAAAAGCCATGAAAACACTCCTGGTAATCTGCTTTTTTGTCTGGGGATATGTCGCAGCAATTGCAAATCGGAGGATTTCCAGCACACGATCGGAAATTGTTACCGTTTCTTCGGAGATACATTGGAAGAGAATATTAAAAAATGGAAAGTGAAGTTCGAATTCGTCGTATGCCTGTCGTGTCCCGCCAAGTTTGATGTTGTTCAACCATGGTCCTCGACGCGAGAAATTTGAGATTTCGGCGACGACGTCCTCTTGAATTGAGAGCTGTGCAGCATCAAGCACATACTTTGAATGAAACTCAAAATCCGCCGAGTGTTCTGAAGAGTCGCCCTGGTCTCCTCCCTTCATTTCATTTTCTGAATATGTATCTTGGCCTGGTGGTAGTAGTAGGAAGCCTAGACGACGATTGAAAGGCATCGAGCAAACGATATTGTAGGATTCGTAAGGATCTAGTCTAGGAGAGAGTGCTCGGTGATTTTTTAGAGGCTTAGCATCCGTGACGAAGAGAGTCGTACTTCTTGGCAAGCCATGCCAGACCGCGACAAATCCGGAGTCAGCTCCTGGATATACGGGACACACCCAGAATCTGTCGTGGGGCAAACAGGCCTTCAAATGTCCTTGAATCTGCTTAGCCTGCCGTTTCACGGTCATCTTGCCGCCTCCAAAGTACCATTTAGAGCTGCTTTCAACCTTGTATGCTTGCGAAGTGGGTAGCTGGCTTTGTTTCTGCTCACAAATGGATGTTGTTAAAGATTCTTTGTCCTCAAAAGTCATAGATTCAGCGATATCGTTCGCAATGTCTGAAATACTTCGAGAGACCGGAAAAACTGCGCTGCGGAGCCATGTGCGACTGGGGTCCCTCGTAAGCGCTCCAAGGAACAGCATCGAAGTACCTTGAAAGCGCTCTTTAGCGACAGTAGGACTCTCGCATACGTCCAATACTGTCTGCTGGTGACCATTCAGATCCCTAAAATTGTTCCCTAGAAATAGGACAGATTTTCCTTTATAGTCTTCCAAGATGCTTTTCGATACAGTATCTTCTCGCTCAGCGTATTTTGCAGGCTTGTTAAGACCACCGTACAGACTTATATTCCAGACATCAAGTTCCAAGCCTAGCTCCCCTCTGATAAAGTCTCCGATAGCCCCATATCGCTCTCGATCTGTTTCTGAATTTGTAACGACAAGGAAATCAGATTTCTCGCTATATTGGTGCGACGCGGAGATCTGGAGGCGCAATTCCAAGACCTGGATCAATGTCTGATCTGCTGTTCTGGTCCTCTGGCCTGCAATGGTAATAGGATTGGAAATATATAACTCCACGTGCACAATCGCTTCAGAATGGTCTTGAGCAGTGAGAGCTATTTGAGCCGACTGTGTAATGGGGGTATCGTCGTTGGGTTGGACTGGGCCAACTTGCTTGATGACGTTGCTGGACCAGGCCCCCTGAGAAGAGAGAAGAGATCCGGAGTCAGCGGCGAGGGAAAATCGTATCTCAGCTTGCCTAGGTGCTATTTGGCCAGCTCCAAAGGGTTTCAAGCCTTTGTTGTGTATCTAGGACGCTGTTTAGCTTTTGCGGGAGATTAGGTAGTGCAGAGTGCTAACCTTCGTTTCGATCTTGTTCTGTGAACCTTGTGCGACAGATCGTAAGAAATCGAAGCTTCGGAGCTTCAAGGGATATTGTATTACAACCGATGATTCCAACTCGAAGTGATCTAGCCGACGATTAAGCCCTGGCATTGTAGCTCTTAGAGAAATCGATACGGTTTCCTTGAATGACGATGCCCCAACAGCGGGATGAGCGGGGTTCCTGATTTTCACTTTGATGGATCCTCGTAAAGTAATAGTCTGTGAAGAGCCTATCTGAGGTATTGATGTTCGCCCTTCGGCGGTTATGACTGGAGTCAAAATATCGTTAGGAGTAATTTCAAGCCGAATAGGGCGGAGTGGTGAGGGCATTCCTCCTAGTGAGTTTAGTAGGAGTTTAAAGTAGGAGGGAATGATTTAATAACATACCGGTATTCTTTACCCGGATGCGTCGGACAAAAAGATGTTCTCCTGGTTCGAAAATGCCGTCCTCATTTTCATCTTCAAGATCGAAACTCACCAGCTCAAGTTGGTAGCGCGTCTGGTAAGTCCGCTCCCCGGTCGTAATTGATCGTACAACGATGTCAGCCCGTCCGGGGTTACCGTCTAAGCCTGGAAGAAGATGGACTTGGGATTCGGCACCGGGTGTACCATCCACTCCAGATGCCGCAGCTACTCTGATGCGGTTCTGAAATACCGGGATAGGCTCACAACCAATGCAATGCCCATCCCCTCCACTACAAGCACAGAGACCATTTGTATCTCGATTTATGCTTCCCCGTATCTGAGCAATTCTGGCCATTGCATTCGAAACTGCTGAGCCGCCAGAGAGTTCGGTTGTTAGTTGATTGAGCATAGCTTGACTTGACAAGTAAGTATGCTGAACGTAACGGGACGATTTACATACCGAGGGTCGCTCCGAGCCAATGCTGTGGAGTCTGAAGTTGCAGCTGAACTCCGCCCGAGACAATTTGATGTGCATCGATATCGGTATCCGGTTTGTTCTTTCCTTGTTGATGTTAGAAGACGTAGCATCAAATAATGAAAAACAAACCATGCCAATCCCTGCCCGCCACGACCGCCTTTACCACCTTGACCTCCCTTTCCGTGATGGCCGGCGGCACCTCCTTTTCCCCCTTCAGCATTCCAGCTAAGAGCTTGAAGCAAATGGGTTTTATCCTCATCCACGTATATTCGAATCATGCCGCCATTGCCACCATCAGCACCATTCGTTCCACTGCCAGCGCTAGAAAATACAATTAGCTCTATAAATCAAACCACAAGAAGAGTACTTACGCTCCTCCATTTCCCCCGTCAGACCCTGGCTAACACGAGTCAGAATAAATTCTATTCCTGAACAAATAGATACGCGTCTTACTGTAGCATCTAGAACTTCCGTTGCGTCGATTCCAGCATGCCCATGTCTACCAGGCTGCCCATCGCCACCACGACGGCCTGCCTCTCCATGTCTACCAATAGCTTGAAGAACGATGTCATGCTGGGGCGGTATTTGAGTCACTGGGGCGACGCTATCTGCTGGCTGTTGCCCTAAGGCCCTGATAATGAAGCTTTCTGGGGATTTGCTAGATTCAAGTAGCTCTACTACTAACGCCCCAGCTGGCTGACCTCTCACCGGATTCGTAGCATCTTCGCCGTTTGCTCCGTGTATCGTAGCCGATGCCGCTCTCTGTGCGTTTCAGATCAGGATTTAAATGTAACTCCGAGAAGGATCCCCAAAACTTACGACTAACTCCAAGGTGTGACGGGTGCGGGTCTGAGAAGCATTTGCAGACTCCGACCCATCACGTCCGTTCACGGACAGCACAATCTCAGGAGGCATGGTTTCAATGCAACGCCTCAGTACCAGACCACAGCTTCTCTTGGCAAATGATCATACAAAATTTCCTCAAAACACACAAGATGAGTCGTTGGAAATACCTTTCCTTAATGATGAGCAAGCCTTGGAAAGGCTCATGTTATTAGGCCATCACTGGATGCAGCCTCGTCCCAAGAACGCCTTGCCAGCGACAGATAAGCTTGTAAAGCGGCACGATCGCGATGCATTTTGCAGAGCACAAGTGCCATCAGGGCCTGATTAGGAAAGGATGGACTGCCACCGAACAAACAAGCAATTTCTCAATAAAGTGGCTTGCCCTGCTGGCGTAAGGTTCCGGTGCTCAGATGCATATGGTGCATGAGTCGGCCGAGAAAATGATTACGAAGGGAAACACTGATAGCCACAACTTCTCCTGGTGGCTTCTACCCGTAACCTCCTGGAACGGTGATTCTTTTCGAGGATTCCTCATACGCTTCGCGCCCAACTCAGGCTGGGCGATTTCTGACGCATGTGGCGCATCTGTTCCCGAGCTCTGGTCTTGTTGGATGCCACGTCCTATATTGTTAAGCTCGGGAGTTGAAAGGTGTGATGATTGGTATAGGTGCACGCGCGGAGAGGAAGTTGCAAATAGGAAACGACGTTCGAACAAGATGTTTGATATTTATAGCACGTCCGCTAGTCCGAAACGGGAATCAGAGACAAGGTCTCAATAGGGCGGTTTTCTCTTTCAAATAGTAAAGTTCTTAGAGGCTAAGAGTAAGAAATACTCTGGACAGTCTCTAGATCTCTCACAAGGGGCGTGATGAAGTGTCACCAGCAATGCTCACGTGATCCGAAGAAAATACTACCCTTGATTGTGTGTATTTTCCCAATGGGGAGTTGGCTAAAAAAAATTCAAGTTTAAATGTATGCTTCTGGTCAGACTCGATTCGGAAGAAGATGCAAGACCTGAATGTAAAGTGCGCCTCCTCGCAGACATTTCAGGGGTACGCCTGCGCGGGGTTCACATATATTTCAGAACGGATGTGCTTCAGCTCTTAGGTCTATATACAGTTTTAACAATTATTAATTTACATTTATAAAAAGCCAGGGGTTAATTATGCAAGTATTGCAAGTTGTTCAAGCACGAACTCTAGAGCAATGAAGGATATATATATATATATTTGAGGAAGCCACCAGGGTTTGCTTGGTTAAGTACCCCACCTTTGGAGACCGCACCTCAGATTGAAGTGAGTGGATTTCGAATCAAACTTCAAAATATTCTTACTAGCCTATCGGCAAAGTAAAAGTCTACCACCGGATTTGCCGCTCTGCTTGGACCAGCTCCATGTGACGCCTACTCCGCCTTTCGAATTTCTTGGCTCTACCAATATCTACAAACATAAACACGAAGTTCTTGTCTTCTCATTTACATGCAATCATTTTGATCTTTTGAACTTTCCTTTATCCTCAAAAAAGCACAATGCCTGCAGGGTCTTTTCCTCGTAGTCAGCCAGATTGGGCCAATTTAGCAGTCATCCACCGCAACACATTACCTCCACGCTCATCCTTTTTCAACTACACCAATTCGGAAGATGCTCTCTCTTACTATGCTTCAAAGGCTGAAGCTCTCTGTCTGAGCGGCACTTGGAAATTCTCTTTTGCTAATTCGCCTTTCAAAGCACAAGCCAACTTCTTCGACGCTGATTACGATACTTCGAAATGGGACGGCATTACTGTTCCATCGATGTGGCAATTGGAGGGATATGGAAAGCCCCATTACTCAAATATTGTTTATCCGTTCCCTGTGGACCCCCCAAATGGTAAGATCAATCACTACTTTCAAGGTTTGGATCTCTTTGGCTGATGACGATGAAGTTCCCTTCGACAATAACCAAACTGGGAGTTACGTCAGGACTTTCAAAATCCCCAGCAAATTTTTGACGAGCCAACTCCGTCTTCGCTTTGAAGGTGTGGACTCAGCATTCCATGTCTGGCTGAACGGAAAAGAGCTTGGGTATTCTCAAGGCTCCAGGAATGCTTCTGAATTCGATATCACAGCGGATGTTGTACAGGATGGTGAAAATGTGCTTGCTGTCAGGGTCTACCAATTCTCAGACGGCAGTTATATCGAAGACCAAGGTAAGCCATCCAACTATGAGTCAAGAGAAGACTCGTTAACTCGCTGAGCTAGATCAATGGTGGCTCTCGGGCATCTTCAGGGATGTGTACCTTCTAGCCTTCCCTAAGAATCATATCAAGGACTTTCACGTCCAAACTTTGCTGGATGAGCAATACACCGATGCAACATTATCGGTGGAAGTGGATACCGAGGGCGAAAGTTCTGTCGAGGTCTTGCTACTAGACAGTGACAAGAAGAGCGTAATTGTCCAAGGGAAACAATCAATAGCTTCTGGCTCAAAATCAACCACGTTTTCTCTACCTGTCCCACATCCCACAAAGTGGACGGCGGAGGAGCCATACCTCTACCACGTCGTCCTGAAAGCTGGCGACCAAATTATTGCCCACCGCGTCGGATTCCGAAAAGTAGAGCTGAAGGACGGACTCATACTCGTCAACGGGAAAAGAGTTGTCTTCCGTGGTGTAAACCGGCATGAACACCACCCAACCAAGGGTCGTACCGTTGGAATTGAACTCTTACGACAGGACCTTCTGCTTATGAAGAGATTCAACATCAACGCACTTCGAACATCCCATCAGCCGAACGACTACCGTCTGTACGATCTTGCAGATGAACTTGGACTTTGGGTTATGGACGAAGCAGATTTAGAGTGTCACGGCTTCGACTCCATTCATGAAGCTTCGCTGCCCGTTGAGCATCAAGGGAAATCCTTCGAGGAGAAGAAGGCAATTACCTATGGCCAAGCCGGTACTTGGTTGTCAGGAAATCCAGAATGGGAGGAGGCTTACCTCGACAGAGCCAAGCACCTTGTGCACCGAGACAAGAACCATGCTTGCGTGGTCATGTGGTCACTTGGAAATGAAGCATTCTACGGGCGGAACTTCGCGGCTATGTACAATTGGATCAAAGACTTTGATCATACTCGCCTCGTGCACTACGAGGGAGACTTCCAGGCTGTAACTACAGACTGCTTCTCTATGATGTATCCCACCATCTCTCAGATCGTTTCATTTGCAGAGAAATGGGAAGGTCAGAAGCCCCTGCTTCTTTGTGAGTATGTACATGCTATGGGAAATGGTCCCGGATCATTGAAAGAATATGTCGATGAGTTTTACAGCAAGCCTTGTCTTCAAGGTGGGTTTGTTTGGGAGTGGGCAAATCATGGGCTCTTGACCAAGAATGCTGAGGGTGAGGACTACTATGCCTATGGTGGGGACTTCGGAGACCATCCAAACGATTACAACTTTGTAATGGACGGTCTTCTTTTCTCCGACCACACACCTACTCCGGGACTACACGAATATAAAGAGGCAATTGCACCTGTCCAGCTTGTTGAAGGGTCAGCTACCTCTGTTCAAATCATTAACAGGTATGACTTCGCATCGCTGGATCACTTGAAATGCACCTACTCCATCGTCGGCGATGGATTTTCACAAGAAGGGTCAGAAATCCCGATACCTTCGACTGCCCCGGGCCAGAAGACGGAGTTAAAAATTCCGAGTTTCTCCCTCCCAGAATCCGCCGCGGAGGCATTTCTGCAATTGACTTTCACCTTGAAGAAATCGACCTTATGGGCTGAAGAGGGTCATGAGATTGCGGTATTGCAGACCTCAATTCAACCACCAACTCCAGTCCAGCCGCAAGTGTCGCGGGATTCGTCTTCGCCCGTTTTCATCTCTATGATCTCAGAGTCGGAACTGGAAATCAAAGGCGACTCCTCACAGTGGAGATTCGATTGCATTCAAGGATGCATCTCGTCATGGGTAAAGTCGGGCGCTGAGATCATCCAGACTGGTCCTGCACTTGGCTTCGACCGTGCTCATACAGACAACGATTGCCGGGTAGGCGCGGAATGGAAGGCAAAGTACATACACATGATGAAACCCCACACGCGTTCCGTGACCTGGGACGAAAGTAACAGCGTAGTGACGATCGTTTGCAAGCAAAGAATTGCGCCTCCAGTTCTGGAATGGTCAGTTGACGCAGAGTTCACCTACACCTTCTCAAAAGATTCTGTGCAAATTTCTGTAAACGGCAAGCCCCAAGGCCTCAACCTCCCAGAAATGTTCCCACGAATTGGACTTGAGCTAGGTCTTATTCCAAGCTTCGAATCTGTATCCTGGTTTGGCCGTGGACCGGGTGAAGGATACAAGGACAAGAAACTCTCTCAGAAGTTCGGCAACTATGTTCTCAGCGTCGACGAGCTTATGACGAACTACGAATTCCCACAGGAAAATGGTAATCGTACAGATGTACGCTGGGTGAGATTCCTGAACGGCAAGACTGATGATACAGGTTTGAGAGCCAGATTTGTCGATAAGCCTGAGGGATTCAACTTCTCTGCCAGCCACTTCAAAACCATTGATTTGCAGGCTGCCCAACATCCCTATGAACTGCATGGGAAGAGGGTGGAGGAGGTGCTTGGGAGACTTGATGCCGACCATCATGGTCTCGGATCTGCAAGTTGTGGTACGTATCTCCTTCAATGCGGCGCTCAACCAGTACCTAACGAGTAAACCTAGGTCCCTTAGTCTTGCCGCAATATGCACTGGAGAGCAAGGCATTCCAATTTTCAGTGATACTGGACTTTGCTTGAAATATGCTAAGTACCAGGCATAGGGTCGATTTGGGTTCTGGGACGAAATTATGTAGATGCTCGAAACACAAACCTTCCAGAGACACTAGTAACTGTTGTATGAGCCACTTTTTGCAATGCTTCGTGAATAAAGAAAGGCCGTGACATGGCCCAGAATATGTCGAATGAAGGACATGCGGGTGCGCCACCGTTGACAGTTAAGGCATGTCCAAGAAATGCTGAACAGCGGAACGCTTGTTCACGAAGACACTTCTTTCCGCCTTAATACATCTCTCGGAGTCTGTACGGCGTTGGTCTAGCCTTTTGTAGTCATAACCAGCCCTAGTCCATACTGCGAACAGTTTTGTCTATTTTTCGCATATGTTCGACCGGAAACCTTCGAGTTGTGGTCGATGGGGTGACGCGACTCGATTTCAGCGCGTCTGCTGGCTGGCGAAACAGGCATGGGAAAGAGAGAGCGCTCGTAAGATTCGGATTGCGCGTATCAGATGTTTGATGCTTCGAATCGATTAAAGGGGCGTCTGGCGTAGAAAATGTAGGGAGGGAGAAGAGTTTTGCAGGAGTTTGTGGTTTAGAGGCGTTGCGCGGGGCGGGACATCAGCGGGACGATTTGCTTGGCTGAAGTTTTATGCCGCGCCAGGTCAACGTCTGCATACTGTAATTGTACCCTTTAAACCTCCATCATATTCATTATTTCCCTTTTTAGTAGGGCTTGAATTGTTTCTGTTTTTAAGGCTCCTCAGCTCCGCGAAGCTGTGTTGGAGCTGAAATATTGCCATATCTTGCTTTGTTTGCTGCATTTAACTGCCAATTGTTTTTCTCGTCATTTTTCTCCTATTGCTTAGCTGCATGTTTACATTTACTTAACTTCAGGGATCCATATCTTACATCGACAAGTGTACTTCGCAACTATCCTCGCGCTGAGTCTTATCCGCAAGGCGGGGTCGGGCCCTCTATTGAGTCTCTTCTGCCTTGAATCTCTTCTACCTACAGCTATTCAGCTATTCAGCTATTTTAGCGGGATATCCCGGTTGAAAGTACGACCCCAACAACCTTGCGGAAGCTGTGACTTTGTGGGATATCAAATGTAGCGCGTGGTAACATTTCACGCTCGTGGCTTCAAGACAACAGCAGGAGGACATTTGGCCAACAACGCGAGTCTTGGAAAACGAAATCCTTCTCTTACCATTCCCGAACGTATGTGACTGTTCATCAATAAATCCATCTCTACAGTCAGACTGTACTGCTTTCTCACACACACCCGGTATATGATTGATCTTCATTCAGACGAGACCGTTCCCTGGGGTTTCATCTTCATCATATGCATGGCATCTTTTTACCGAGGCGATTACTCTACTGTAGGTGGAGGACGCAGATCCGGCAGCAGTTACCCATATCAAACTATAAAATGCAACCCTCACAATCTCCACAATCCCCATAATTCCCACAATTTGAGTACGGTTTGCATCCGAGGCGTCTTTTGGGGGCTGTCGAGCTGACCCAGGTTTATGATGGCCAGCTGGGTCTTCCTCAAACCACAAAGCTGTCATGTACCACATGTATACCGTCCAGTTTTGATCTGAAAATAATCTACAGTTCTTAACGAATTTCGATCTTCAATCCTAGAGCGGTGACCAGTTTCAAGCTTACTGCAGCCTTTGTTGAGTTGATACCAAAGTGCGGAAAAGCAAACAATTCGATCAAAGCCAAGTCCGCAAAGTCCATTAAGAATTTATTATTGGACAATTGCGATGCAGGAGCCGACGGCTTACCTTCCTTATTCACGAAAACTTCCCGAGCATCCTTGTCCACTCATCTTGATCCTCCACGCACTGTGCGCTCTGCCGCTCTGCGCCGCACATTTCCCCATCTACGGTCAGGTCAACAAGCTTCCCCTCAACCTAGGTACCATGTGGGATTATTGCTTACTTCCCCACTGCCGATCAATGATTACTGCCAGGGAATACGGCTCATTCACGATCTTACTATTTTTTAGTTGATTTTGGAGAAGCTCAAGGGGGGAAAGTGGACACGCGGCAAGTATCTGCAGAGCTTTCCAACGGCCACTAGTTCACGCCCACTCTGGAAAAAGCATGTGCATGTGAACAAAATGCAGTATTGATGTACATCAACAACGCATTACAAGGTAATAATTCCCCGGTCGAAATCACGGATTGGTACGACCCCCTGTCAAGCCACCAAGACTCTTTATTGGTGCCCTGAGAGATGATCGCTTCAGCTCTGATCAATAATGACGACGCATTAACCTCGGGGCAGTTCTCCAATATTTCCCCGATGAAGAGAGGTATTTAGCTCTCGACCTCCGCAGGAAGCATTGAGCTTAATTCCATTGATATTCGTTCTCACAAACGCGCAAAAGTCTCACACACAGCAGAACAAGTCATCACCCCATCAAATCAACAACCATGAAGTTCTCGAGCTCTATCATTCTCTTGAGCGTCGCCGGTTATGCCAGTGCTCAAAGCGCTTGTGTAACAGTCGCGGCTGCTATTCCCTCCTGTGGTGTAAGTCTCATCCTGTGGCGCCCGTGAATCACAGCTAATATGTACACAACTAGTTGACTTGCATTGAGTCGGCTGGGTCTGCGGTTGGATGCTCAAGTTTAGACTTCGCCTGCCAATGCTCTAGCTCTCAGTCAGCAGCCATTGCAAGTTCAGCACAAGACTGTGTAATTTCTGCCTGTGGAGTTGCGAGCGCCCTTGCACTTCAAGCCTCCGCTCAAGCAGTTTGCTCTTGTGTAAGTCAAGTTCTTTGTGAAATTCCCCATTCAGGTTGTTGGTAGACCTCGGAATACTTTCATCCAAAGATTATGCCTCTACTTCCCCTTTCTTTTCAAATTTACTGCTGCTTTGTCCTACATCAAAACACCGATTCTGATATGAACATCTAGGCTGCAACCGCACCTGCCTCCACATCGGCGTCGGCCACATCTTCATCATCGGCTGCTTCTACTACCTCGTCCTCGGCTGCTTCATCGACCAGTGGAACAACTGCGGCTGCAGGAGGAGCCACCACCGGATCGTCCTCAGCGGCATCGTCCACCAGCGGATCATCCTCCTCAAACGCGGCTTCGTCCGTGGCTTCTTCGGCGACAAGTGCAGCTTCGCCAGCTGCCAGCAGCGCTACCTCTACCACAAGTGGTGCTGACAAGCTGGATTTCGGAGGTGCAGTATTGGCGATATTTGGCGGACTTTTGGCTATTTTCTAAGCTTTGGTTGTACCTCAATAGCTCGTGCAAGATGAATGCTGTCTATTAGAGCTGTTAAGTTGTCTTGTGCGCGGTATGCATGTGAAGGGTGGATGAAATGTATTATACGCAGCATGCAGATGTGTATTTGATAGTTTCCAACGAAAAGTTGAGAACCCTTCTTCGTTCACCGGCTATAATTAATTAAATGTATGTTATGTGGGTGTATCGGATTCCAGTTCTTCCTCGTAAAATTTCATACTTTATCTGCTCCCAATTCAGTTGCTTGCCTTCGACCCCAGAGACAGGGGCGGTGCAGGGGGTGGCTGCACGTGATACTCTTGCAATTCGGCAAGAAAGCTTGGACGAGCTTAAAATACTGCAAGGCTTTTTCCCCTTTGATCCATATCTGAAATAAGCTCTTGGATGAGTGGGAAGGACCTTCGCCAGGGTTGATGTTTGACAAGTCTCATGAAAAAGCGCCAAGATGCCAAGCAGTCGGATTTCTGGGAAGGCACCCCAAGGGGAATTGCATTGCTCTTTCTCATCTCCGCAACCACCTCAACGCAGTCCAAGTAAGCACTGCTCAGGATCAAACATGTTTGTGCACCTCCAAAGAGCCCCAGATCTGATGAGACGAGACGTCCTGCTTGTTCAGGCCAAAATGGCTTTCCACCGCAGCGAATTCTCCCCTTCGTGCCAAGTCAAACCTCGGCTCTTGACTTGGAACGAGTGCGTGCAACAAAACCCCAGAGGCGCCTTGGGGAAACAGACTTGGCAGTTTGAGGCTCAGATGATCTGAATATGTTGCAGCGGCATGTCAGCCCAACTGTCAAATAAAACCATGCTTCGTCCCATGATTTTGGTTTTCTGATGTGTGTTGATGTTCTCTTTTGGTGATATTTCTGTTCCTATTTTTGCATTCTTTACTTAACGCTGGACGTTTGTTTTCATCATGGCTTTAATACCGCAGTCTTGGGTCGGCGTTATGTCGTTTGTTGTTTTTCTTCTGTTCGCGCTTCAGGCCGATGCCCTGCCCAAGAAGAAGGGAAATGCAAATACTGCGACTGCTGCCACAGGTGCTACTGCTGCCGCGGGAGGAGTATCAGCGGCAGCAGCTGCTAGTAAAATCACAGCTGCTACGGATGGCTCTACGATTTTGGACAAGACCGTTACGATCAAGTACGACCAATGCCCAACAGACTTGCTTTTCCCTTCCAAAGTACTGACTTGAACAGTGGCCTATCAATCCGCTACAAAATTAGTGCCCCAGCCGATCAATTTACCGCCGCGTCAGGAGTATCCGGTGGAGCAGCAGCCGCAAACGCTACAGGAACCGCTGGCCTCAATGTCCTCCTCCACGGCGACGGTGGCCAATCTTTTTTCGACTTCCCGAACCAAGCCGTCCAAAATAACCTCATGGGAGTCGTTGTCCTAGCACCAAACAAGAATTTGTTCTGGGGAGGTGGATCCGGTCTTGACCGGACAGATGGAGTGGCCCATGCAGCAGCAGTCAACAGCCTCATCCAAGACCAACTCTCACAAGACGTCGCCTTCGATCCCGCAAATGTCTTCTTTACCGGTGTCTCAGGTGGCTCTCTCCTCCTTTCTGGTTTTTTCGTGCCTGCCTTCGGAGCCACATACAAGACTGGCGTAGTCCTCAACTGCGGTGGTCTCACGCCCCAGGTTGATGTTGTCGATGGTGCTACTCTCGCCGCGAGCATGAAGATCCATTTCCAAAGCACGCAAGATGAATTAGCCCTGTTGCAGCCAGCAATTCCAGCTGCAATCACTGCGTACGAGAAGATTGCTACAGATGCTGGTCTGTCAGCTGCGCAGATTGGCGCATTGCAAACAGTGGACAATACACCTAATGGAGGTGGCCACTGTGCCTTTGACAACAAGGACTTTGTCTCCGGTGTGCAGCTGATGTCCACGAACTTCGAGAATATTATGGGTGCCAATGCTAGTGGTGAGGTTACTGGAATCGGGAACGTGTTGAAGGTACGTGATCTGTGTTGTCTGGAGTCAATTGGGAATATGCTAACGTTTATTGCAGACTGTTGTCGGGAATGAAGCAGTCAAGTTCACTAGTGCTACATAAATCATTTCACATAATAGAATACCATTTGAAAGCCAACAAATGTCGAGGCACTATTTGGTGAAAGTGAAATGTGGACATTATGTGCAATGCATTCCAACCTTTTTTTCTGAAACGAAGACAGGGCCACCCGTTGATCTAGGACTGTCTGCCTAACAATCCCACCTCTCCAGCGCTCCAAAGACTCATAAACTCTTCATTTCAAAAGCTCGTCCAACCTTCTATTTGTCTACAATCTGTCAACCACTTCCTACACAAAAGTCTGGAGAATAACTTACAAAGTCAATCACATCATGCCCATACAACCACGGCCAGAATCGTGGATCAGGCGGAAATCCCGGCGTTTCATCAACATGCTTTCGATCCCACGCAGGAGCGGCGCCCATAGGAATATTTCTCATCCCTTCGTCTCGCTTGCGTTGCTCTTCGCCATCCGGTAATTGCCAAAGGTGCTCGTTTCTCTGCGAGAGGGCTCCTATGTGGTGCACTCGAGGTTTACGGATGGTTTCGAAGGCTTTGAGTACTTGTGGTATTTCTGATGTGGATTTTGCCCGAGCGAGACATTCGGCGAGGGCTGCGCCGTCTTCGATTGCCATTGCGTGGCCCTGGAGTGGGTGTCAATTAATCTTGTCTCGCAGGATTTTATGGATGATACATACCTGGGCTGCGAACGGCGTGACTGCATGAGCGGCTAGGCAATTTGTTAGTATGAATCGAGCAGGTAATAGAGGATCATATCTGACCGTCGGCTGTTAACACTACCTTCCCACTCTGCCAACTCCAGCTCTCTAGTTCTGGTAACTGCACCAGCTTCCAGACCAGCAGACTGTCTGGTATCACACGAGTCATAGCTTTTTTAATCATTGGCTCAAAATCCGAATACGTATCCAGGAACAACTTGAAATCGCCTTTCTTGTTCCATTCTCCAGCCGTCCCTGCGAACAATCTCGATATCAGTGTCAGAATTCCAGTGCCGGAGTTTCCTCAATCACATACCAGTATCTCCAGGGTGGTTGCATTCAAGAGAATACATCGCCCCTTTTTGCACCGGAATCCCAATCACCATGCGGTGCGGGCCCCAGTATATCCGCGGCTTCTCGAGCAAGGGAGCGAGTTCAGGATCAGCTCTCATTAGAGGGCCGGGAATCATGCCTCTGTAGGTGTTTGTGTAGCTTTGCAGCTTGATGTCTGGGTACATCATGTTCCGTACTGTGGATTTTACACCTGATGTTCCGTTAGAACGTCGTGATTGGTGAAAGGGACAGGGGAAGGGATACCGTCTGCGCCAACGATGAGATCAGCTTCCCATCTTCGCCCGTCCACTGTGTAGGCTATGGGGGAATCGCCGCTGTCGTCGATTTTCTCTACTCTAGCGTTCGTATGCACCACTGCACCTGCCTTTGTAGCTTCGTCGAGAAGCACTTTCTGGAGATTTGCGCGGTGGATATTCATAGCACTATTCAAAGAGGCCCTTTAACTCAAGCCCTACCTTCATTCGACCAGACGAAACATCTGATATCACTTGCGAGAAGAGAAGGAAACTTACGGGTAATCATAAAAACTCCCCCTCGTCCCCATCTCAAACACAAACTCGCCATTATACCGCCAAAAAGTCATCGGCTTCTCGCCCTGGACCTCGCCCGCTGCCTTGACCGTCTCAAGCAGGGTGGGCGTGAAGGTATCCAAGACACGCATAGCATTGGGCTGGATGGAGATCCCGCCACCGATCGTCTGTTTTGGTTAGCTACTGGACTTTTATTAGAAATGGAGAGGTGATGATGGACCTGGAGTTTGGAGGTTGATTCCAGCACCGTGACTTTGTGCCCTTTGAGTGAGAGCGCAAGGGCTGTGACTAGACCGCCTAGGCCGCCGCCTACTATGAGGATATTGAAGGCTGGCATTGTTAATGATTGTGTTGGTTCTGAAAGTCGAGATTAAAGTTTTGAAGTTTGGATGGGAGAATATGCTGGAGTGAGGCTCAGCAGATTCGATGACGCATCAAGTTAGTTTCGAGGATGCGATAAGGGTCCTCGGTTTCAAAGGTGGTGTTGCCTCTCAATTGTGTTATTCCTAATATGTTCTCAATCCACGAGTTGGCTGACAGCTTTCTAAATCCGAAAATAGCCATTCAGTGAAGAGGGGTAAGTGGGTCGTAGTCTCTTGAGCCGCTGCTAGTTTCTGGAAATCGCCGGAGGTGGTCCCCGAATAGATTTGCTTGGCATAAGCAAGAACTCCAAGAGGATTTGCTTCGCATTAATTATCAAACGCAATCCCCCTGGCTTCCTACATGCAACAATTAGAAGCATCTTGAAAGTACCAGGCGAGGGGCGAGAGTTTTGCAGGATTTGGAGCCGATAGAAGTGGAGAGAAGAGATTAAATCTTCGAAGACGGGACATGCACTTAAGACGTAAGTCTATTCACGACTCGGCAGTGTCTTGAATTCCGTACTACATATATACTGGACATAAACCCAACCACCCTCCGCATGCCAGCGCTGAAAAACACGACGAATTAGGTACCAGAAACAAATCATTAAAATGTATGCTCATTAATTATTAAAAATGCGCTTTGCAGTATGTCACTGGCTCACGGGTCCCTCACCCGGAAGCACAAAGCCTGGCAAGTTTGGCCAGCTGCCTAGATTACCTGGGTCGCCGCCGATGCGGATGAATTGTCCGACAGACGGCGTTGGGCCGTCGAGCACGAACATCATGTACCATCCAGGTGGACAGACGTGGGCGTTGGGAGGAGCGGTCACTGTGCATGATGTGCCTGAGCAGCTGACGGCTGGGAAGAGTGTGCGTTGACCCATGGAGTTACCGTGGGTTGCGGAAACTGAGCCGAGGAGGGAGACTTTGATGCCGCCAGTGGAAGAAGTGAAGGTTATAGACGAGCCATAGCTCCAGTCAGTGTTAGAGATAGTGAAAGTCGGTCTAGCCAGTCCAGATAGAAGATATGGTGGAGTGAAGACTTCAACGCGGTATTCCTCGGGGAAGGTATCTGCTGGGGTGGGAAACTGTCCAGATGGATCTGAGCCAGAGACCAAGACCCTACCGTCCAATAAGGTGATAGCTTCAGAGTGGTACAGGCGGGCAACCGTGGTGTTGGCCATGACGCTCATACGCTCGTGGGCTGGCTTCGTAGGATCGTAGAGCACTGCATTCAGGTTGGGTGCTCCTGCTAAACCGAAACCGGCAACGCCGTGTTGGCCACCACTGAGGATAAGATATGTGCCGTCGGGAAGACCCGCCATGCAGGGCATAACACGTCGTGATGGCTGAAGAACATTAGTAGAAGGATATGTATATGGAACGGCCTTTCTTACCATTCTCTCGATAAGCCAGGTGGGGTTGGCTGCTTCGGGTTGGGTAGAAACGCAATTATCGATGGCATATCCACCTCCATTGGTAGACCCACCACAGACAAGAATACCAAGAGGATCCGTATATGGTGCATACTGGGGCAGACTGACAGTAGCGCCTTGTAATTGGTATGTGCGGCCTCCAGTGGGGTCGTTGACAGCGCCAGGCATGTTCGGTAGCGTTTTCACCGTGTTGAACTCCACTTCATCAAGGATGCGCACTTCGTTGTAATAGACAATGAGAATGCCGGAAGGCACGACTGTAATAAAAGGATAGAGATTAAAAGGCGCAGTGCGGTCAAGGAAATCCAGATATTTCGTCGTGTTAGAATACCCGCTCGTTGTGCTCGAGTCGGGAACACCAGTAGCTGGAAGGAGCTCGAGTGTAGGCTGCTCAGCGGCGTTTTGTCCAATTTCGCCTCCAACAATCATAATGGATCCGTTTGCCATTATTAAAGCACTTGGGTACCAGCGTGCAACTTGAAGTGAAAGAACACCTGGGTCTTCAGTCCACTGGTTTGTCCCCTTGACACCTGCGGATCCATCAGGAGTGTACAGTCTAACACCGTAGTTCGCGTCTCCAGCCCATCCTCCTACTGTCAATTGTCTTCCAGATCTGTCTGGAAGAGTGAAGCCTGCAGCACAGAACACATCTGTTTTCATCTCTGTCATTTGCCTCCAAGCTGCACTGAAATTGTCGATTTGTGTCAGATCCAACTCATATGCTCCAGTGCCATTGGGTTCGCCAGTTCCGGCTTTCTCGACGAACGTAACCTTTCCAGTGATGGCTATTTAAACCCCAAAATCAGTATTACTTCTCAAAAATGACACTAGGGTGAGCAGGTCTCAACTCCGAGATTTATTTGGTTGAGACTTTACTTGGGAGAAACGAACCTTGAGAAGTCATAAGGGGCACAACGACACCACCAATCAGCAACGAATATTCTCCCGCATCAGCACCAGTGGGGAAATTCCACGAGTAAAGCGGTGTAGTTGATTCGTTGAAGGCATACCAAGTGAGTCTGTTTCCAGAGCCACACAGATATTGTGGAGCACCTGTACATGGCGAATCGCACTGTGAAGCATCATATGTAGCCGGAGGTGTACTGTAGGTATAGAAAAACGGATCATTAGGATTAGTTGAGGTCTGTGGCGATGAAGCAACAAGTTTGTTCTCAATATCACCGCAGACTGACGAGTATTAGCAGATAACACGTGACGGATGGGTAAACTTACAGCACTGAGAGCCGTACTCCAGACCGGCGGCATTGTATCCAAACTCTTGGCATTGGGTGAGACAAGCCTCGGGAGTATTGCTGGATGAGTCCGACACCTTGTACGGGAAAGTGTATATATTGATTTGAGCATTTTCAGCTGCAACAACATTGTCTTGAAGACAACCTTGATACGACCAGCCAGTGGGTAGTCCAGTCGTTTGGGGACCCGGAGCCTGGAAAACCTGTGGGGTTGAATTCGAGTAGATTGTCATACGATTTCCACCTCCGCAATTTTCGGATGTGGCACCTGGGCATGGGTCATTGCAATCTGTCTGAGAGGCTGCAAGCGCACCACCAGCGTAGATGTAGTTGTCGCAGAAGCACTGAACGCCGTATTCTGTTCCAGCAATGGAGTACCCTTGGCTGTAACATGCCTGTGCACAGATTTGGAGAGTGTTGTTATTGTTGTCGGCCTGCTGGTGAGTCAAAATACGACCATTTGCTCCATCAACCCAACATCCTTGCGACGTCCATCCTGCAGGAAATCCAGTAGGAGCTGCGACCGTAGCGGTTGCTGAAGCTGCAGTAGTCGCAGTTCCTGTTGAAGAGGGCGAATTTGATGTTCCGTTTCGTGCGTAAACGGTGAGTCGATTGCTAGCACCACAGAACTCACTCGAGTCTGCAGCACATGCCATACTACAGTCGCTAGTGAGAGCAGGAGTAGATCCAGCACTGAAACTATTCCCACAGTAACCTATAAAAACACGTCAGCCTTGAACCGTATGAACCCACCAATGAGGAGCTTACACTCGTCTCCGTATTCCGTCCCAAAGTAAGCATAAGCACTACAAAAAGACGCGCAAACCTCATTGGTCATCGTGCTACCAGAACTGGACGCTGAGGCTAAAGCTCGACCGTTCGTGGCCTCGGACATACAGCCGTAGTAATTGTAGTTTCCAATGGTGAGTTCGTTCGCTGGAGCCGCAACAGTCTTTCCACTCCAAAAAAGACTTAATCGATTTGGGCCGCCGCACGGCTCGGTAGAATTCCCCGAGCATGCCATATCACAATCCGTGTTTGCGGCAGTGGTAGAGCCTGAGGCGAGATCGTTGCCGCAATCTAGCAGGAATTAGTGGGAACTCAGTTCAGGGTTAGGAAACAAAACGTACAACATTGAGTCGAGTACTCGGTTCCTGCGTAAGCAAAGTTGTTGGTATTACAGTAAGCTATGCATGATTCCTCGGTCATTGCATTGTCATCGTCGTATCCTCCGCTGCTCAACGTTCGGCCGCTAGAAGCCTCTCTGTGTAGGCGTCAGTCGTCGGTTCTTCAAAGATGGGATTTTCTTTGAATCTCACGTGTAACAGCCTTTATAAGTCCATCCTGCTGGAAGGGTTGTTGTCACAATGAGGTCCGTTGCCCTCTTAGCAATGATGCCAGCGTATCCTGGGGCGAGCTGCCATAATGTTAGCAAGAGTAATGTAGCAGGACCTGTAGATACTCACGGAGCTCAGAATAAGACCTGCTCTAAGAGCAGGTCCGACATGTAAGACCATCTTAATCTTCAACGGACTGGGGGATTCGGGTAGGTTCGAATCAAAATTAGAGATAAAAATTAGATATTAATAGAAATTGCTAGATCGTCTCGACGTGAACTACATGAACGAGAGTGAGGACTGAAACGACAGGTGCGATGATCACGGCAAAAAGCTTGGAGGAAGTGAGGAATATTATAAAATTATTGACGAGAGAACAAGGTAAGCAGAAGAAAACGCCCGAAGAACTTCAATGCAGGACTAGGGCTGATCTTGGCAAGGGGCAGACGCACGGCTTCGGTAGGTGCGCCAAAAGTTCGTATTTGCTAGGATTCCAGATAACCTCAGCAACCATCTGATTGCTCGATTTCTCTCTGTGGGGTTTTGAGCCGCAGATCCCCATCGCAATTGGATCAGTCTCTGAGGCTTGCTTACCAGGGAGTTATCGAGTTGACGCGGGGGAGCAACGGCTCGGGGTCCTGGGAACTCATCTCGATACGGCTGGCGCGCCCGGCGCAAGGAGTTCGATTTATGACTGGACGCCGAGAACGAAATTGTTTATAACGTCCCGTATTCCCAGCCTTGAACTGCACAAAATCCTACACAAATATTCCCTCCAGTGCGTGACCAGCCGCCATCAGCATATAAAATCAGCCGTTCCAGCGCCATTTTGTGAGCTAGACCTGCAGATGCATATTTTATTGAGGAATAAGCATCCTCGTGATAAGCTGCAGCAGTGCTATCGTATCCGCACAGTAGTTGGGATGGCCAGTATGTGTTCGGCGTATTATGCGGCGTAGGAGACCTGATATGCCGGACTTCCGAGTGACAGGATACCTGGAAACGGGCTGGATCGATACACTACCTCATTCAACAGCGCGACGGTCGATAAAAGGGGTGAAAAAGGTTAGCGAAGGCATTCCGTACAATAAATCGAGGCCCCGAAGTAACGTTGAACGCATTCGGCAGTTGAAGCGCACGCTGGGACATTGCGTTCTGAACGAGGAACGTCGTGCCCCCCGCTTGTTTAGCGCTCCCCGAATAGAACACACTACAGTCCCCCCCTAAACGAACCCTATTCAGTGGATATTTACACGTGTCGTGTGGGTAGTAATCAAGGGTGTTTAGCAAATAGAATTGTTCATTCCACGGCCTGCTGAGTCTCCAGAACCTTCTATACCCACGCTGCCGGGGATACATAGACCATCATTAGGGTCTTTAGCCAATAGACTCACGAGGTTAGGGGGATTGTGGGCCAGATCCGCTGAATAGGGTTCGTTTAGGGGGGGGACTGTATTGTGCGCTGTACGACCTTGGCAAAAGGGGTGGGCAGCTAAAAGGGAAGTCCTCTCCTCGAATCCCTGCCTTTGACCATGCATAATGAAATTTCACGCCACGGCCGACGAGGCTGCTCGTGGTTACCCGCCACGAACACGTGACAAACCCTCCTTACTTGGATGCATCCTCACTTTCCCTTACGTGCCGTATGAGACACGGAACGTGAAATTCGTGTTCCTCACCTCACGTTGAATACGATGATTGAGCTTCCCTTGCCGTTCTCTGCCAACCCGCGAGTGCAGTTATTTTACGTAAGAGCATGAGGTGCTGCTCGCCGTACAGCTTACAAACCCAATGCCAGTAAACAATCATTTGATTGGTATTCCTGCTCAGAAATGCAGATTCAAGCTTATGCCGAGTGTTCCACAGCTAGGGAGACTTTCTCATAAATTAGAGATATCAGTCTTCTAGTTTAAACGGCAACGAAAAGAGTAGGTTACGGTGAGCAATCCCGCGCGCTCTTACAGCCTTCTCCCGTCTGACGGCCGAGTTGTTCGCCCCGAATCCTGCCAACGGCAGCCCGTCCACAGAATTGTGGATCGAACGGGAAGACCGCAGTTCAGGGCTGGCCTTCGGCGGGACAAAATCAGGAAGCTTGAGGATGTGATTCCAGATGCCATCAGCCATGGTGCTACGACTCATGTTGGCACACTGACAACAGGCGGCTTGCAGTCCAACCACATGCGACGGCAGCGGCCGGAATGTTGATAGGCCCCCACTTTCCTAATAAGCTTTCGACAAGCCTCTCACTAAAAGATAGGGTGAAGCTTGTCGCGCCCTAAATATCTTAGGTTAGGAAATATCCAGACAGCACGTGCAATCTTCCACTCGCCATGTGATTCGAAAGTTGACGAAGTTATAGGGCTATTAGTGAAAGTGGCGGATTCCCTATTGAATACCCTCTGGTGCTAGTGTACAGGCCCTCGAAGGTCTTGGATATTTACTATCCGCATTGGAGATGGCTTCCAAGGAGCGAGAGTTTGACACCTACTTTGATATTATCGTTGTTCCTTGCGCAACTGGCAGTACTTTGGGAGGCATGATCGCCGGCTTCAAACTTCTGGAGAAGACAGACTCTTCATACAAAGACAGCAATCGAAGGGCAGGACTGCCTTGGGATCAACGTATTTGCCAGCCCGCCTGGTGAATTAAAGTCCCGGATCCTCGAGATTGCAAAAAACACAGCGGTCAAAATTGGTCTGTCCGAATCGGACATCCAGGAAAGAGACGTTGTGATTGAGAAGAGTTTTAATGCAGGAAAATATGGCATTGTCGATGATCTGACTCAAGCGGGGATGAAGGTATTGGCAAGTCTTGAAGGTATTCTCACCGATCCGGTATATACCGGCAAGACTATGAATGGTATGATCTGCCGCGCTCAAGCGGGAGACTTCGAGAAGAGTGAGAATATTTTGTTTGTAAATATTGGGGGTGTCCCAGCGCTGAGTGCTTACCCAGATGTTCGGTGATACCTTCACTTTGTACTGTTCAATAATGCAATGCATATTTATTGAGGGGGATCTTCTGGATCATTTACGCGCCAAACACAAATTCATGCCGCGCAACCACGGGATTTATAAGGCAGGTACGTCGGGATCCTTCGCTCAATGGAGAAGTCGGACAGCAATTCAGCCACCATCGGATCCAGCACGATAACCTTGATGCTGTGTCTCTATATGTACGACGACGAGTACCTGGTTCCTGGGTCTAATCTACCCCTGCACATGCTCATTACTCTTCCAAATTATTGTCTTGTGCTAGATCGATCAGAAAAGAAGCGACAAAGTGTGTGGGACAGAGACGTTCGACTACGCCCTATACTTATCGGGGCTCAACGGTCCGGGTGCTTTGTCTAATGACTGACTCCATTGACCTCCTAGAACCACGCGAATCCCAAAGAAAGGATCTTCCTGTTAACATAGAGTCGCCAGTACAGGACTCAAGCCCCGTGCTGGTAACATTGCAGAAAGTGATCAATGCGAAAAGGTCGTGTTGAAGTATTAGTTTGGAGTTGACAGGAAGTTTTGAGGACTCGAGCCTTGCAAAGTTGCGCAATGTGCTTCGTGTAGAACCTGAAAGGCATCTTGGCTACTTCCAGAGGCCTGTACTGTAGAGGGATACAATCCGCCACTTGGGAATATATCTCAACGCCACCGGCCTTATGCCAACTGTTGCATGTAGAGGTTAAGACTTGATGTGAAGTAAGGCTGGGTTAGAGAACGCCACAGCCTGGCGCCACAGGCATCTATCACCCCTCATTCGTTGGTTCACGAGTTTCCACGCTGCAAGGCAGACCCTGAGTCCATTTTCCCAGGCCGTCAACACCCGTAATTCCATCTCTCTTTTGACAACGTCGACACTAAGTACCCCACAGCCTACAGCCTACAGACCGCACAGTAATCAGAACTTTTGACTCCATCCCCAGAGATGCGATTCTGCGGCGGCGGTGAATGCGATGGCTCTGCCATGCAGCCCCGTTTATACCTGACTAGCACCCGGATAAACAGAAGGAAAAGGGGAAAGAGGCAGCATGTGAAAAACCATCGCCAAAGTCCCAGCTCTAGACCCCTCACTGCGTGTACGCTGGTACATATGCAAGCTGCGCCGCTCTAGACTATCCTCGGGGTCCTGGCAATAGCACCTCGATAGCGCCTTTGTGCATCTCTTCAGCGGCGCAGCAACGACTACAAAAGCTGAGCTGTAGACCTAAGCTCAAAAGTGTGTCTGGGAAAAACCAAGGCTGCTTTGCAGATCTGGTATCCAACTTTCTGGCTCGTCACTGCCAAGATTACTCGTACGCCACAGCCTTCGTACAGTAGCTCGACAACCTCAAATAACCCATGGAAATCTAGCAGCTCAAGCTTCAAGTCGCTTTTGAAAGCGAATTAGGTCGTATCAACGACCCTCATCGCGATCATGGACCCCGCGTCAAACAAGGACGCGAATAACGAGAACGCGCTCCCAGCTGCTCTTATTGCCCAAGCCCAAGCTGCTATAGTTGGCAATACTGACCAAAGCAGCGCTTCCAGACGGCCCTCTCGCGCAACTCAAGGAGGAGATAATGGCGGGGAGTCGTCTTCCAGGTAGACATTCCAAATATCACCATGTCTTGAAGCTATCTAACAAAACCCTCCCGCAGAGCCCACCGCACGCACCTTACCGTACCCCAAGATAGCGAAACCGAAGCCCCTCCCGCATATGGCGATAGCCACGACCAGATTGAGCTCAGCCAGGATGGCTTCGATACGAAGGCGAAGGTCACAGACGATGGGCGGATAAACATCAACATCAACCAGAAGACACGCAAACTCTCAGATCTTCTCGTCCCAGCGCTGAGGAACCAGCTGAAGATAGTGGCACAAGAACAGGAGGAATCACCACTTCCCCCAGGATATATACCACCGGCGTTGGGAGGCGCGCCGGGCCAGACCCCGCCCCCTCGTCTCAATGTTGTGATACATGTTGTGGGATCTCGCGGAGATGTGCAGCCATTTGTGGCTCTGGGAAAGACGCTGAAAGCTACATATGGGCACCGAGTGCGTCTGGCAACACACCCTACGTTCCAAACCTTTGTGGAAGAAAATGGGCTGGAATTCTTCAGTATTGGAGGGGATCCCTCTGAACTCATGGCCTTTATGGTGAAGAACCCTGGTCTGATGCCTGGATTCGACTCTCTGAAGAGCGGTGATGTTGGAAAGCGCCGAAAGGGTATGGAGGAGATTGTGCTTGGATGCTGGAGGTCCTGTATTGAAGCTGGAAATGGTCTTGGAGCACCGCCTCGCAAAGACAGTGCGGATTTCTATGGCTTCGAAGCTGGCATAAACATGGAAACAGACCCTTCGGATCGTCCTTTCATAGCTGATGCTATCATCGCCAACCCACCCAGTTTTGCGCATATTCATATTGCTGAGAAGTTGGGAATACCCCTTCACATGATGTTCACGTAAGTCATGCCCATCTATCACCCTGGAGCTATCATTTATAAACTATAGCATGCCATGGTCTCCTACACAATCATTTCCCCATCCTCTTGCAAATATCCAATCATCCAATGCCGATGTAAATATGACCAATTACGTGTCATATGCTTTGGTTGAGATGATGACTTGGCAAGGTCTAGGGGACGTGATTAATCGCTTCCGAGAACATGCTCTTGGACTCGAGCCAATCAGTCTGATATGGGCTCCGGGGATGTTGAGTCGTCTCCGGGTGCCTTACACATATTGTTGGTAAGATGAAAGATCTCTATATACTGGATTGGACTCACAATAATCTAGGTCCCCCGCACTTATCCCCAAGCCCAAGGATTGGAGTAAGCATATCTCTATATCCGGATTTTACTTCTTGTCACTCGCTTCTTCCTTCACCCCAGAGCCAGATCTCGCTGCGTACCTAGCAGCTGGTCCGCCACCAGTCTATATTGGCTTCGGCTCGATCGTCGTCGATGATCCCGATGCTATGACGAAAACGATCTTCGAAGCTGTGAAAAAAGCAGGCGTCAGAGCTTTGGTGTCGAAAGGCTGGGGCGGTTTGGGGGCTGATGCATTAGGCATACCCGAAGGCGTTTTCATGCTGGGCAATGTGCCACACGATTGGCTCTTCCAACACGTATCTGCCGTTGTTCACCACGGAGGAGCTGGAACAACAGCTGCCGGTATTGCTACCGGGAAGCCTACTGTCATTGTGCCTTTCTTCGGCGATCAGCCATTTTGGGGAGCAATGGTTGCCCGAGCTGGAGCTGGCCCACTGCCAATTCCCTACAAGCAGCTCACGGTTGACAACCTAGCTGCGGCGCTTACTGAAGCCCTCAAACCCGAAACTCTCGCAAAGGCCAATGAGCTAGGTGATCGCATCAAGGAAGAGAAGGGCAATGAAATCGGCGCGAAAAGTTTCCACGATATGCTGGATGTAGATAGTCTGCGGTGCTCTCTTGCTCCTAACAGAGTTGCGGTATGGCGGGTGAAACGTACTAAAACTCGGCTCAGTGCTTTTGCTGCCAACGTTCTCTCAAGCGAAGGCCTCCTAGATTTTGCCGATTTGAAGCTGTAAGTCAGACGGATCCATTCCTCTCATATTAGTCTAACCAAAACAGTTATCGTCCGAAAGAGTATGAAACTGAGGACGGCCCTTGGGATCCTATCTCCGGAGGCGCTTCCGCTTTACTTGGAACGATAGGTAGTATGACTATGGGGGTGGCAGATCTTCCGCTCGAGATCTTCAGACATGCCCGCAACAAGAAAGAAGCCAATAGTGCTCGTAAAGAGACAACGTCGACCAAGCAAAGCTCCTCCGATGACACTCCTAAGACAACTTCGAGGTCTCAGTCTCAGATCGATGTGACCGCGAATGAAAGTGTTGACTCTACTGCACCTCTTTCATCCCGAGCGTCGACATCGACGCTGTCTCCAAAGACCTCTCATGAGAGCACTGAGCGCATATCTAGTGAAACCGCAGCGACAAGTGATACCCCGCTGACAAGTATATCATCTCATGAGCGCGGAAACTCATTAAAGCAAGCTCTCAGAGGCACACTATCTAGATCAAGATCTGCCTCAAGAGAACGAGTCTCTAAAATCGGTCGCTCAATTTCCGGCGCCAGTTCGCCAAGTCGCCAGCACAAAGAGTTCGATCCTAGTACCTTGACGCTAGATAATGCCGTTGGAGCTGGAAAGGGTATCGCACGGATCGTTGGGGCTGGATTGAAGTCGCCTATGGATTTCACATTGGGCATTGCACGTGGTTTCCATAATGCTCCAAAGCTTTATGGAGACGATACTGTTCGTCCACAAGCGAAGGTTACAGATTTCCAGAGCGGTGTTAAAGCCGCGACCAAGGTCTGTCGCCTACGTTGAACTTTGATACTGAAACAATATTAACAGAATTCAGGAATTTGGCCAAGGTTTTTACGATGGAATCACCGGACTTGTCACCCAACCACTTAGAGGCGCCGAAAAGGAAGGAACGGCTGGGCTTCTCAAGGGTATTGGAAAGGGTATCGGAGGGCTTATTCTCAAACCCGGTGCAGGTCAGTAACGAGCCTTTTCAATTTCTGGGATCGTGACTAATTGAAGTTCATCCAGCTATTTGGGCCATTCCCGGCTACACATTCATGGGAGTCCATAAAGAGATCCGCAAACTCTTCGGAACTAGTGTTTTAAACTACATTATCTCTGCAAGAACAGCACAAGGCTTCGAAGACGCCAAAACTGCAACACCCGATGAACGACACAACGTTATCTATAACTGGACAGAACACAAATCTGAATACCAGAACATGAGGCAGAAGCTCCTCGAATCAGGTGGTCCAGATGGTCAGCAATCAGGGCATCTATCTCCACGAGGCTTCTTTCAAACAAGACACTTGTCCTTCGAAGAGCGCAAGAAGCTACACGAGGAGCGTAAACTAAAGCGCGACGAAGAGCACAGGAAAGCACACGCCTCCGACACCGCCAGGAACTGCCCATTCTGCCGCCGAACCAACGCGCATTCGCACACTCCACGCCAGCTGCAAGACACACCCAGCGTCCTTGAACCTTCTGGAGACCACAACGCCGAGTTCGAGCACGCCATCCACGCCTCCGTCGCCGCTACTTCTCATGGCAACGCAGAGGAAGACATGATGATCGAACGCGCGATCCGCGCTAGTGTGCGAGAGCTCCAAAGCTCGCAGCATTTGACCGACCAAGAAGCGCTCGAGCGTGCTATCCAGGCCAGCGTCGTCGAGTCCGGGCACCAAAGGACTTCCGATAGCTCTTCGCTAGATTTTACCCAAGAAGACGCTGAGCACCAGTCTCTCCTCGAGAGAGCTATCCAGGAAAGTCTCAGAACGGGCAACTCTCTACCCAGCGACCTCGATCTCAACAGCTACTACGACGAGGAGATCCAGCTCGCGATCCAGAGATCGAAGGAAGAGCACAGCGGGCCAAGAGCGGACGATATCGACGATGCGCTGAATGATGCTATTCAAAAATCGAAGGAGGAGCATGCGAGGCAGAAGACGGAGGAGGAGGTTGTGCTGGATTATGCGAAGAAGCAGAGCTTGGCTGAGGAGGCGCATAAGGCTGCTGTGGCGGGGAAGCAGAAGGATGTGCCGAGGGAGGAGCCGCAGAGTAAGGAGAGTAAGGCGGATGAGGAGGCGTTGCGGTTGGCGATTGAGGAGAGTATGAAGCATGCTGG